>VVHJ01000058.1:0-15360 GCA_015107715.1 Tylochromis polylepis | reverse complement strand
CACACACACACCCCCCCCCACACCCACACACGCACACACGCACGCACGCACGCACGCACGCACACACACACACACACACACACACACACACACACACACACACACTTGCTCATTTCCAGACATCGAAATCTGTGTGATTTATTCAGTAGTGCTATTTCCTGCTTTAGAAATTTGACGACATAACAAATCTCCTCAATAATGGACTCCATCTGCTCTTGAAAATCTGTTAATCATTTAAAAACATATTTTTTTCTTACTCGAGCTGATGTTTGTTGGAAAATGTGGCATCATCACAGGCTCATCAAGTCCTTTGAAAAGCACTTACCGCTTACTGTCTGCTTTGCATGGATATCAGGTCTGTTTGAGGTATTTCATCATTGTCTAGTTTTTTGTTTGCTGGCTGTCATTCTTATCCAAATAAAGTATGAGTGTGATTAAGAACAATAGTATTTGCACAGCTTTTCAAAGCAAGAATCAAAAGTAGATCAGTATGAATAATAGGATTTACAAAGATCAACCAGAACTGACATGTAAATGTATTTATAATGTGGTCTTGCAGCACTGTGATACATATAAACTACATTTGAGATGAAAGCTAAAGTCGTTTGAACAAAACAAAATGTTTCTTTGAATATTTACATTTTTAATGTCAGGATTTATTTGGATGTTTGCTTTACATCTCATGCTTTGAACTGTCATTACCAGTCATTAATACTAATATTAGTATTACTTCATAGAAGTACTGCACACTGGCAGAATGGCTCTGCGGATGTGGTGGATGTTTGTTGTCCACCACCTCTTCCCAAATTTCCCAACGACTGTTCGACAGATTTCCTCAAAACACTTTACAGACATTAATGGTATCCATAGGGATAATCTAAATATCTGCACTGACTTTAGCACAATTTGGTTCAATTTTATTTATATAAAACTAACAACAGGCTCTTCAAGGTACATTATATTTATGCCAAAAACCCTACAATACTAGAGAGAAAAGTCCAACAATCAGAAAATCCCCCATAAACAAGAACTTGGTGATAGTGGGGAGAAAGAACTACTGTTTAACAGGAAGAGACAAAACCAGACTCAGGGCAACCATCTGTTGAGAAACTGTGAGGGGAATGAGATAAGAAATAAGGAGAACAAGGAGATAAAGAAAAGCACAAACTATGGGGAAAGAAGGCAAAGCTTAGCAGAACCTTCAGGCTTTTATTTATCCAGTGAAATGGCTTACGATCTATTTGTTGGACTGGAACAAAGTCCCATCAGGGTAAGCTCACTTTCTCAGTCTCTTTGGTTTTCATCTTGCATCGTATTCAGGTCAAAATTCTTCTCTTTTTCAGTACTGTGGTTCATGAACAAATACCTGCAAAATTCTTTAAATTTTCAACAGCTTCTGTTGCTCTTATTGTTGACTATAAATATTAGCACTGGAAGGAGATGGTTACTCGAATACACTGCATTGCCATTACCATGCTAGCATTTAGGTTAAAGAGCTGTTCATGTTTGTAGATTTCTAGGCTATGTCTGTGCAGTATCCAAAAAATAGACCCAGTTTTAAACACAAGTTTGAAAAGTGATCCTATGCGGAAGTGTCTTAGATCTGCATTGTTTCTTGTAGCCAGCAGGAGGCAGCTCCTCTACAAGCTAGGAAACCTACGGGAAAACATTCTTTTCCTTTCTCGATCTATGACCTCACCGAACACTTTCCTGGTGTATTTATGGTCTTAACTGGTAGTTCTACCTCTTACTGAATAAAATATGATGTTCATTTTGTAAATTACAATCATTATTAGAGTCCAAATAGATGGCAAAGCAGGGTATGCTTTTGGATATGAGTACAGTGTGTTTGAGCGGTTGTTACTGTATGAGCTTTCAGTGTCCCTTAGTTTGTCCGATCCAACATGCCACATTCAGTTTTTTGAAGTCAGGAAGTCAGTGATGTGAAAATGCTTTACTCTCTGAGGCCTCAAAACCAGACTTTGCTAATCAGTCTGCACTTACTCTCAGTTTACACTAACATTGTGTTCTCTCAGTTATTTTAGCTGATTATCAAAGTGTGATTTTTTTTTTTTTCTGGCAGAAATGCAATTTTGTCTTTAAGAAATCCCCACAAAAATAAAATTCACAAGCACTATGTATTCAATGTACCGGTCACTTTTCTGAACAGTCCTACTTCTTTTTGTGTTGAAATAAAAATATTAGTGTAATTCTACACGTATTAGGTAAGACCCAAAATATCGATCATTTAGATAGTCTTAGTCTTTTCTTGATAGCTTTGCATTCATTGTAGAAAAGCAGTTTCTTCATATTTGTGACATAGCGGTTGTGTCTGTATGTTTTCATACAGTAGGCAATGTAAAGATCTGAAGTGTTCTACGAAACCCATCATAGGGTTTATGATGACTGCAGTGAACCAATAAGAAGTATGGGGCTGAACTGTGTGAAAGAAAAACATCTATAACAAAGAGAGCTATATACATATATTCAGGCTTTTATGTTTTATGAGTGTTCTGTGAAGAATGATGCCTTTAGTCTGAACGATCTAAAAATGATGGACAACAGCCGTATAAATAGCTGTGAATGAGTGTGTGGAGGCACAAATCACTGTCAAGGTCTTTTTTCCTCTTAGATTCTTTAACTCCTTTGATATTTGCAGCATGCAGTGTCCTGTAACTTTTGTCTAGATCTCTCTGGCTCTGCTTGAGCTAATCCTTTTCATGTGATGTGGCTAAAATGCATCACATTGAAATCCATTTGACTGATTGCCAAAGACATCAATCAAATCTATATCATCCATACAAGATATTGAATAATTGTAGACCTTCCTGTCAGTCTGGTCCATTGCAGTTTTAATTTGAGAAAACAACTGCAACAGTCTCTGTCAGGAACACAGTCTTGCACAGCTCCGCCTCAGTTCCCTGATTGCAGTACAGAGCCCAAACCCAAAAGACGATAGCCAAAGATAACAACACCTAATCTCCAAACAAATCTGCTCATTTTCAGTCTGAGGAAGCAGGTCTTTTTTAACAGTTCTATTAGATTGGACAGCCTCAATCAAATGAGCTGAGGCAGCCAAAGGAGACGATGGCTGCAACGCAGGGAGGAAGCAGACTAGCCTTCTCTGTTCAGTGTTGCGGATTCATTTTGACATCACAGTGTGATTGGAAATTGGACATGCTGTGTGTATGCATGCACAAGATGCTTACTGAAAACACTAAATCCCTGGGTTGTCAATTGTTTTTGTTATTCACATCCTGAAATTAATACAGACTGCCTCAATGCCATAACCATTCACTAGCAGCTGCTGGAATTCTGACACTGACAGATGTTTTATGGCCACTGGCTTCACAATTTGTTGCCCTGCTGATTTTCCATCAGTATGGATAAAGTAATCAGATACAAATCTGCTCCAAACACATGTAAACATTTGGGGTTGGTTTAGGTTTTAGTAGTTGATTTCTTTATGAAAACGACAAATGAAGAAACTTGAAAAGTCCTAATTGTGTAATGTAACATGCTATAAAGATGTTTTTTTTTAACTTCAGATTTCAGGCGTCAGTCCTGCTTAGCATAGCATTTGTCTCTGGACCTGCACTGGTTTAAGGATTTGTTTTACTGCAGCATGTTAAGAAATGTGGAGTGTTCCCTTCTGCGTAAGCAAATGGACTTTGTCCATTTCACATATAATAGAATTAAAGAAAGTTGGTTAGTCTAATAAAGTCAGGATGTGGGTCTGTGGTTGGGTGTATTGGCTTATGTTTCCAATAGCAGGTCACTTTGTGTTTTATGAAAAACAAGTCTTTGGAAAAGTGATCGGGCAAACTTGGCTCCAGTTTGTGCGTGAACACAACCCAAAGAAATACGTCTTAATTCTTTTTCCCTGCCCTTAAAAATGTTGAGCTCCTAACAGCCAATGACAAACTCAGCTATTTCTGCAAAAGCAGGTGTCTGTGATTAAAAACTCTCATGCCTGCAAACCTTTCATATGTGTCTTACTGGCATTTGTGTGTAGGCTGTAAAGTTTGGTATAAAGGCCTTGAAAACTTTACCTGAATAACAGTGACACAAAGGCGTTACTTAGCCTGAGCCAAGCTGTAAGGTTTTAGGTGAATGTCGAGAAACAATAAACTTCTTGACATTGTTCAGCCATTTAACCAGAAGAGGCCTCTTCTGTGCAAAGCAACGAGAGTTTGTTATTTTATTTCAGTACCTCAATAAAGACTTTATTAAAAAAAAAAAAAAACATTGAAAAAAATTTTAAAAAAATTTCAAGTCCGCAGAAGGGACTTTTATATGAATTTCATGTTTTTAATTGCCACATGTAGGGTTTTCCAGTATTCGCCTTCTGAGTGACATGAGCAATTCTTTGTCAGATATAGATATGCGATGAGTCTCCAATAATGAGAAGAGACAAATCATTGCAAAGAGTGAGTGGAAAATACAGCACACTGATTGATAAGAAGTGAAATAAATGCAAAACAGATTAATCAGAATAGCTATTTTTGTTTTAATAAGCATAAATTTGACAAATTTACAGCCAGATTACAAAGCACTTCACAATCAAAATTTTGCTCATTCTGTTGCAAATTTAAAGAGGTATTTACACTCAGTCTTCAGCTTCTGGCTTTCCACCTTACCAGCAGGATTCTGCAGAACTATCAACACGAAAGATTCAGCATGTGGAATCGGTTGATGGAGAGGAACAAGGCCAACTCCAGAGGTCTTACGAGCAACAGGAAAAGAATGTGCATGAGAAACTGCAGCCTATGCTCTACAGGGTAGACCGCAAGAAGATATATGAACCATGTCCATGATAGAGGAATCTTAGTGTCTTGTCTACATGTGGGTATGCGATAATTCCTCACGTAAGAAGTGTCCTGAATTTTTGTTGCATTGCAGAGATTTTTCTTGAATAGCAGATGAACTTTAGATGACTGTGATGCCAGGCCTTCAACACATGTGGTTAGTGCATCTGCCAGCAGTCACACATTATAAAGAGATGGTTATATGGTTTATAAATTTAAGGGCAAGTGCAAATATTCCTCATTACACAATAGTCAGAGTTAATAAATTCTCCACATAATGGAAACCCTTTCTACTCAATTACAGATGCAAAACTTGGGAAAAAGTATGAGAAAAAAAAATCCCCAAAAGATCTATCACATATGGGCTTTGATTGATAAATAGATCTAGCAAGGGCTGAGCTGTTGCAGCTGTACCTTGTGATAACTGTACCCATTTGAGGAGAAACTGGCTCATGATAAAAGTATCTCAATTGCTAAAAAAAAAAAAGAAAAAGAAAAAAAAGTCTTCTGAGCCCTGTCTCAAATTGTTAAATAATGATTATGTTAGAAAAATAACCATTTTCAAAATAGAAGCAGGCATAATGACTCTTATTTCACATCATTACAGTAAAACAGAGGAAAATAAAAGCCGTGAGAGTTCTGAAGAGGATAAAAGAGTGTAGGACAAGGAGCCAAGAGCAAGATGAAAAGAGAATTGTCTGCATCTTCTTCACCTGGACACATGTCCTCCCAGACACAGTAAGATTGTTCTCTTTTGTCAAAACCTATAAGGGTTCCTTCGTGGACTGCAGCTGGGGTAAATTAAACTCAGTAGAGGTTAGAAGCGCAAGGGATCTGATTGTATGTCTAATTAAAAACAAAGAGCTTAGTGATTACTTTGAAAATACAACCAAGATAAAAGTTTCTCACTGGCTAAAAAAAAATCTGCTGAGTCCTTTTTTGAATTGTTAAATAAAGATTATGTTATAAAACTATTTTAAAATAGAAGCAGCCATAATGTCTCTTAATTCACAGCATTACAGTAAAACACAGGAAACTAAATGCCATAAGAGTTCTGGAGAGGAGACAACAAGCCATTACCAAAATGGTAAGCAGAATTTTCTGCATCTTCTTTACCTGGACACCTGTCCTCCCAGAAACTCCTGTTTTTCGGAACCTGTAAGGATTCGTTTTTGCTCTGCAGCTGGGGTAAATTAAACTCAGTAAAGGTTAGAACCGTAGCAGATCTGATTGTGTGTCTAATTAAAACCAAAAAGGTCAGAGGTTACTTTGAAAGTACAGGTAACAAAATACAGCCCGAATGAAACAAAAGTAAGTACACCTGTTACCATGGCAACAAAAAGGAATAACACATGTAATTTCTGATTGAGGGTAATTACATGAAAGAAGTTACAAAGTGACCCGTGAACGGCACAGCTCTCTTATGATTATCTAATGCGACATGACTTACCAAGTAAGAAACCAGACTGCCATCCTTAAAGATGCAACAATATCGGCAGGTGACTACCCAAGAGCTACATCTCACACTCTACAGGTCTTAGATAGCATGTTAAATGTAAAATTTCATGACAGTATTGTACTGACCAAATATCGTTTCTTTGGAAGGCTCCAAGAGAAGGGCATTTCTCTCTAAAACAACATGGCAGCACAGTTTACTTTGCAAAAATTGCATATGAACAAACCACAAAACGTCTGGGACAATGTCCTTTGGACAGACAAGACCGAACTAGAAATGTCTGGCCATAAGGCACAGCACCACATTTGGAGAAAAACAAGGAAAGCATATCAGAACAAACACCTCCTGCAAACACTGTGGTGGTAGGTATGACGGTTTGGGCTTGGTTTGTAGCCACAGGATCTGGACACCTTGCAGTCATTAAGTTGGCCATGAACTCCTCTGTATATCAAAATATTCTAGTCAAATATGACATTAAAACACTAACCAAAGCTTGGCCCAAATTGGTAAAGATGAGATTATTTTTTTTATTATGTCCCGTTTCATAAAATATTGGCTGAATTGGGTGAGGATGTGCATTATTTTTACCATGACATCATTCTACACTTACATTTATTAATATTACATTCAGTGTAAGTTAAAGATTTTTGACTTATTAACCACTGTTTTGATGTTGACACAGTTTGTTATATATTCATAATTTCTCCCCCAGTGACAACTGAATTAACTGAATGTTTTTAATCATTAGTGACTTCTGCTTTAAAAGCTGTCAGCTGCTAAAATTGTTCTGAACAAGAACCTAAGTAAAAAGTTTTTCCTTGTTTGGCTCTTGGCGGGTACAGCACCTCAGCCGTCTCCATACTTGAATGTTGTCTGTATATAGACTGCAAGTGTAACAAATCACCAAATCACTGACAGCAATCTTTGCTGATCATCATTTTCTATACATGCAATAAAGACTCCAGGGTGCATTCACTCAGTCACACTCATCACCTCACATCAGTGTAGGCCTGAGAGCCACAGGAAGGTCTTGTTCAGTGTTTATCATACTGTGTACTGGAAAACACTCCCATCTATCAGCTAGCGCTGTCTGATAATGCGCTCCCCTGGAAATGCTATTCGCATGTACCTGGGAACTGCCTCTCAGTGGGCCCATTTGAATGTGTACCAGATTTCATTGCTCTACAGTGCCCTATTTTCATGAAACAGTCATCCAAGTGGCCCATACAGCTTTACAACACCATCTGCATTTCTGTTTGCATCAGTAGCCAAGCAAGAACTTTTACTCTGTATGATGACGCCTCCACTCCTCCTGTGATATTTATTCCAATTTTATTTTCCTGCTACTTAAATTCTGTTAAGACTTGAAACTTGAATTTCAAAGTCTTTAATGGATCTTCTTGTGTGGGATAACCAGCTTGATTTCCTGTTTAAAACACCAGACAAGAGATTGCATGATCTTATATTCCATCCCTCTGTTTTTCTCTATTGTCTATCCCAAAAATTTGGTGTTGTAATCTTTAGTCAGAAGCTGGAACTTTTCAGTGAGAGTGAAGAGGAAGAGGAGCAGCCATATTGCCATCCAGAGACTGACACAGACCTGCCCTCTGAATACTGGCAAATCCAGAAACTGGTCAAGTATCTCAAGGTATGAGAAGTTCACTCTGCACAACGGTGTTTCCTTCCTCTCATGGATTTCATTTAAAAAAAAAAAGAGTGAACTGAATTGAGTCACAGAAATACTAGATCTTTTCCTGCTGTCTGTACAAGAATCTTGATGTTGACCTGAATCAGCATACAAATTTCCACAAACTCTCCACAATTTCATTTCAAGGAAAATAATATTTAGTCATGGATGTGCACCAGAACTTATAATAGGATATTTTCCTTTCGCATAATCCCACCCGTCTATTTTGTTCAATCACATCAAGGCACACTCAGCGACAAGAAGGATGTCAGATGAAATGAAGTGTAGGTTGCTCCCATTTAAAATGGTGCTTTGTAGGGAGATGTTTATTGAAGTGGTAGACTCGGCTCGTGGATTCCTGGTTTCTGACACAGGCCTGTTTGGTTGCACATACGAGCCAAGTGCACAGGGGGAAAGAGCTGTCTGACGGCAGCAGCTGTATGCATCGTTTGCCCACACCGCAGAAGCATAAAAATGAAATGCGCTCGTGATAGGTCTGACGGGGCATATGGTGAATATTAATGTGTCAAAACATGGAAGGAAAAGAAAAAAAGGACAGAATGACAATGGCCCAGACTGGCTGTGAATACCTCTGACCACTTGACTTGAGAGATTACCCTGCCTCACTCAGTGGGCCCAGTTATCTGTTTATGTGCACAGCATTGTTCAGACAGGTGATATTAAAGGAACCTATTTTACTGCATGCCTGTCCTTTGGAATTTAGCAGTAAAAATATCTCAAATGCTGTTTCAGTTGAAAGAAAATGAGTGTTATTTTAGTGTGTAACATTAGTCTAGATTTCATATTTTTACACAGTGTGGGATTTCCTGATGTTGCTGATTTGGCTTCTCAAGCCCATAGCTTGGTGCTAAATAAGATCATTCACATTGCAAGTAAAACTTTTATAGAAAACACTGCCATAAAGTGCAAGCCCTGGTGAATATTTTTAGCTTAGCTAAACAGAATATAATGGAAGGAAATTCCCACTCTAAAAGCAGGCTGTTGCTCCGTTCCAGAAGAAAAAAAAAAAGATGTAAATGATACGAAATTCAGATTTAAAAAAACAAAAACAAAAAACTGGTTTGTAGATTTTGTACTTTTCAGTGGGATTGTGGCATGAGCTTTAGGGTTGTGTGTGCGTTCCTGCTTCAATATGATGCAACAACGCCGTAACCAACATGTCCCAGCTTTCTATCTGTCTGCACGCCACACAGCACAGTTACTTATGGGGTTTGTCCAGTAGTCTTTTTATAATATCATTACCATCAGACGCTGAAAGTTACCATGAGCCAAGTTAAATATCTGTTTTATTTTAGGAGAAGATCTTGTTTCTCCTTCTCCCTCGCCCTATAGACAGCCATTTGTACTCTAGGAAGTTTAACGCTTTCATAAAGTGACACATGGATGTTCTGTTTTGTGTTTTAATGATATTTATGTACGAATATTTGCCTAGGGTGCAGACGTGTTTGTTTTTGTACCTGCATAACTGGTGACCTGTGGCTACGCTATGGTAACGTGTGTATGTGTGCTATAGATGTCTGAAACACACTAACATGAAAAATAACTTATCCTCCTTATTTATTAGTTGTAAACTACATGTATCCTAATGTGTTCATGCTTATAAAGGCTGTGTATGATAGGACAAGAATTCTGCAAATTATTATAAACACACAGGCTATGGAAAAAATGCAAAGGAGTCAAAAGAAGAGCTGCTTTACTTATCGGGACTAAACAATGTTAAACAGACACACATGCAAAATTTAGTAAGTAAGTAAATAAGCCGAAAATATATTTTGAGTTTAAATAAAGACAAATACACCAGCTGCTATCAGTTATGCTGGACCCAAACTTTCTAAACACAAAACAAATTTCATATTCTCACAGGTACAAATATTTAGTCTCATATAAAATATGTTACCAGTTAAGAGATAAACTTTTCAGTATTATGTGCTGTAAACATTTTTCTAATTGTCATTTCATAACAAGTAAATGTGCTTTATAGTTTTTTCTTAACTGAATGATTTTTGTCATCAGATTTGTAAAGTTTCTAAAGTGTCACTGATAGAGCACACTTTCTCCTTAGCTTTAAACACATAACACACACAACATTGTGTTCAGCCCTCATTATGGTTTCTCCCCCTCTGCTGGGCAGTCACAGTACTACTGCTCCTCTAATGACAGCCGTCCTACTAATTGCTGCACTAAAACTCATCTCCAGTGTGCAAAATCCCAATGTCACGTCATTTTCTCAGCAGCAGTGAATTTGGAGTTAATTATGTTGTACTATGAATAATTATCCGTTTCTGATGCTGCTTTTTATAACTACAGCACTCAGTTAAAACAGTTTTGTTTTTAGTGCTTGTAATGCATTTATAGCATGTCTAATGTGGAGATTTATTTTTATAAGAAACATTGCATCGGGTCTTGAGTTTAGCAACTGTTCAGCTCAACTGGGCAAAGACCCGAGTCTTTGGGTTGCCCAACATGAACTGTGCTCATTTTATGACTGCCAACCTTATTAGGTGATCAGGTTTTATATTACAGGAGATCAAATATGAGGCAAGAAACTACATGTTATTATTCATTCTGTCCTTTTAGTAGTCTTCCCATAAAAGAGATGGAGATTGGGTTTGTTCTCATCATTAGTAGACTTCGCTCTATGTCTGCTGTAGACTGCAGAGAAGTATGAAAACTGCCAAGTCTGAATCATTTTATGTTACGCTAATTGCTATGAAACACTGAGTGGCCCAAGTCCCCTTGTCTCCAGTCCAGCATTGCTGACATACTCCTATGTATTTGAGCACCATGCTTAATATGCATGTTAACCCCTGCTGACAGGATGTTCAGGTAACACACACAAAAAGAGGAACACCCCACTGAGCCCTCCATACACACACACACATACACAAATGTACAGACACACAAAATGTCTGAATGTATGAGGTCAACAGGCTATCATTGACAGTTGTGTTAACCCCATCCCAGCTCTCACATACTCAGTGCTGTGATTTATAGACCAAGAAAGGCTCAGGCAGGGCAGTCTGTGTCTGCAGTATCTAGTCTGCTGCTCCAGAGGAAACCAGACTAGAATAAGACCTTCATTCAGTACTGCGGAGGCTTCTGCTATTTAGTAGCTCAGGGCCGAGACACCTGCAGTAAAGGAAGAGAAAAAATGTGTAAAGCATCTTTATGTGGCTGATATCAAGTTCACCAATGGAGCTTGTGAATGCAGTTGGATCCGTTATATTGCTTAATCCCTTCTCAACCCATTTTTGACTGCAATTTCATCAGACATTCAAATGACTGTCATCAATTATTGTAGGATGATTATTAATTAACCTTATTAATTACATGGTGACAAATCCAAAGTGTGCTTAACAGGTCTTGCTAATGTGGAGAAAAGTGGTCGGGATGTTTCTGTCCCTGGTATTTTAATACATTAACTAAGCTGTACAGTATATGTAGTATGAATTTATTTGTATTATGATTTTTATGATTTTTCCATAGCCTCACTGATGGCTGTATGGCTTTAAACAAGTCAATGTCAAGGCGAGTTAATTTATTATTTATTGTGCAAACTGAAAAAAGGCACTTGTTGTCATTGTCTCCGTGTCTCCTTGGCTGTCTCAGCTTTCAGGCCACATGTTTTGTAGCCTACAGTTTCATGGGCTCCCGCCCTTGGCCCACGCACCTGGTCTGATTACCCACGTGTCGCGGATCTGCCTGATTACCTGGGCCACTACTTAAGGTGGTGGCTCAGCGCTTCTTGTCGGTGGATCGTTGAGTAACCTTCATTCCCTGGACCTGTCCCTGTTTCCTGTCCTGTTTCCTGAGTCTGGCCGTGTGGCATGGTGTGAATGGAGCGAGAGCATGAGTGCCTGAAGAGGAGTGTGGAATTGGAGTGGAGTGTGGATTGGGTTGTGTGCACGGAACTGTTCCCCTCCTTCCCTGGATCCCTGGAAACCCCGATCCTCGCACTTTGTATATATCTTCACCTGGTGTTTTTGAAAATAAAATGTTGACTTTTATTTTAACGTGTTGGTCTGCACTTGAATCTGTTTGGACTCTCTGAGGATTTTTTTTGTGCATATTTGCATATTACATACACAACCTGACTAAATACAAAATACACTTTTTAAATAAAGATTTCATTTAAGGGAAAAAAGCTATTTAAATTGACCTTGATTCAGTTAAGATCAGCATTCATGTTTCAACAATGAGAAAGATACTGGGCAAAATGGTCCAAGGTGAAACTGCTGAAAGGCTCAGCTCACATTTGACAAAAACATCTTGAGACTTCTGGGAAAATTTTCTGTGGTCTGATCAGACAGAACCTTTTGAATGGTTTATGTCCTGTTACATCTGGCATAAAACTAACAGCATTTCATAAAAAGTACATCATACCAGCATTCAAACACGGTGGTGGTAGCATGATGGTCTGGGGCTGCTTTGCTGCTTCAGGACCTGGATAATTTGACGCTATTAATAGAACCATGAATTCTGCTCTCTACCAGAAAATTATGAAGGAAAAGGTTTGATCACTGGTTTGTGTCTCGAAGCGCAAGAGAATTTAGGTTATGCAGCAGAACAATGATCCAAAACACACCAGCAAGTCCATCTCTGAATGGCTGAAAAAACAAAATGAAGGTTTTGGAGTGGCCCAGTCCAGACTTGAATCCAACTGAAATGCTTTGGCATAACCTTAAACAGGTCGTTCATGCCTGAAAACTCTCCAGTATGACTGAATTAAATCAAGTCTGCAAAGATGAGTGGGCCAGAATTCCTCCACAGCGATGTGAAAGACTTGCCAGTTTGCCAGTTATTACAAACGTTTGATTGCAGCTCTTACTACCAAGGGTGGCACAGCCACTTATTAGTATTAGGGGTTAATTACTTTTTCACATAATGCCAGGTGGGTTTGGGTAGCATTTTTCTCTTTATGAATGAAATTATCATTTAAAAACTGCAATTTTGTGTTTACTCAAAGGCTCAGTCATTAAAGAAGTTAAATAACTATTTGTGGCAAAGCAGATGAGAAACATGCACAACATTATTTCAGTTTGGTAATCACATAGAGGCAGTCTACCAAATCGTTAAGCACTTAAAGTAGCATTATTCAGTATAGACACTGGAAAATCACCCTTCCACAACACAAACTGGAAATAGAATTGTTTTATATTAAAGTTTTTGAATTCATACAAACCCTCCCAGTATTATGCAGACTGAGCACAGAGCAGATTTGTAGTCGGACACATCAGTGCAGTGGCAGCCATCCTCTTTGAGCCATGTTTAGAGTGGGATGACTCCTGTAAATGATAGTAATAGTTATTTTTAGGGGTGCTCTGATAAAAACAGAGCATTATCATTCCCAGCGCGTAACATACTGATGCTTTGTCACGCCCCTAGGCGTCACATAGTAACGCGAAAGGTACCCTTCCGCGTCCTTATGAAACGCTCCGGGTTGTCAGTTGAATCCAATAGAAAGCCACTCGTGGCGGTAACACACGCTTAGAGCAGAGGCTCCAACCGTCCATTCCAGCCCTAACCTTAACCCTATCACAAAATGTTTTCAAAAGTGATTCAGGATCTGAAAGTGAACAGATTTAACATACATAATGCTTTGTTAGGTTGATTTTCATGTCACACGTAAAACACATGTATAGATTCATTCCAACCCACTCTCATGCCTCCAAACGCGTAACATACCGACAATATGTCACAGTCATAAGTATGTTACGCGTTGGGACCATAAATGGTGCATCCATAGTCAAGAACTGATCTGATTAGCCCAATGTAAATAGTCTTTAATGCTGATCTAGCTGCACCCCATTCTCTGCCCCTCAAGCATCTCACTATATTTAATATCATTTTACATTTCTCTGTTACATGGAAAATGCATACAAATAAAGTAAGTTTTTTAGCAAACCATATTCCCAAATATTTAAAATAATCTGTCCTTTCTATGGCATCCTCATATAATTTAAGATTAATATGAAGATTTGATTTCTTATTTGTAAAGACCACAACTTTTGTTTTGGATGATAAAAATCCAAATCCCCATTCTAACACAGAAGATTCTACCTTGTTTGATGCCTCCTACAATTTTGCTTGAATTAAATCTATATTTTTTCCCATCTTCCAAATAATCCATCATCTGCAAATAGTGAGACATCCACAGACTTATCTATATTACTAAAGATATTCTGAGCATGAAAGTAAATAACACCGGACTAACTATACTGCCTTAAGGGGCACCAGTTTCTCTCTGGTAATTTGAACTTAATTCTCTCCCTGTTCTAACACTAATACTTCTTTGAGTTAAGCTATTTCTTATCCACCTAAACATTTTACTGTTGATACCCATCTTTTTTATTTAAATCAATAATCCTTCTTTCCATAACATATCATATGCCTTCTTTACATCTAGAAACACTGCCATACCACTCTCTTTATTAACACGAGCCTGCCTAATTTCATGTTCTAAACATGAAGCTGTATCTAAAGTACTTCTTCCTTTTCTGAATCCAAACTGATAACATTTAATCTTCTTAGATTCTAAAAAGTAAACTAGTCTCTCATTGACCATTTTTTCCATTATTTTACCTAAGCAAGATGTGAGAGCAATTGATCTATAGCTTCCTGCTAAACTAGGATCTTTCCCACAGGTTTACAAATTGGAAACAATAATTGCTTCTTTCCATTTATTCGGTAGTTCACCTTCCTCCCATATGTTATTCTATAATTCTATCAATATTTTCTTACTTGCATCACTCAGATTGTTCAGCATGCTATAACTGATTTGATCTTTGCCAGGAGTTATTATTCCAGATTTCCTTAATGCCTTGTCTTATTCTGATAAAGAAAACTTCATATTAATTACATCCTCAACATTTTCTTTTCTTTTTTTTTTTTTTTTTTTTAAATTGTACACCAAACCCTGTCTAATGGTGTATTTTTACCCAGTGATTCACAGTATTTTCTCTAGTAATCCCTTTTAGCCTTCTTTATGATCCTTCTAACCTCTGCTTGTTTCCTTTTGTAGTTTATTAGATTTTGGAAACTTTTTTTATGTTTTGAAAGCCTTATTCTGTTGTTTAATTTCTAATGTACATTTTTGTGTCCATCATGGAACAAATCCCAAAAGGTTGATTCTGTTCATCTGGACGTTTTCAGCGGGAGAAACATTTCATCACTCATCCAAGTGACTTCTTCAGTCTCAGCTGACTGCAGGTTTCCAACCTTATAAACAGCAGATTTGCACAATGACTGAAACTAGCACCACTGAAGGAACAATGGGCTGTGAGGTCAGTTCCTTGATCATTAAAATGCAAAATCTCTGCAAATTGATCAAGGAACTGACCTCCCAGCCCATTGTTCCTCAGTGGCGCTAGTTTCAGTCATTATGCAAA
>VVHJ01000057.1:25957-40764 GCA_015107715.1 Tylochromis polylepis | reverse complement strand
TTCTTCCTTGTCTTCCTTGTCAGATAGATAGATAGATAGATAGATAGATAGATAGATAGATAGATAGATAGATAGATAGATAGATAGAACTCTGAACTCATGCATCACTTTATGCCTGGGATTTTTTTTTATCACATCCCACCCAAAAAACATCAATTTGTATGCATTATCCCTTCAAGAATGCCTGCTCAGACACACTTTTAACACTTTTTCCCCAACTATCAGTCTTTGTGAACAACATCTGAAACTTAGGAATCATTCTGCTGACCATAAGCATTTTTTGAATTGATGACACAACATTACGTAGTTGGTGTCTTCACATCTTTTCACGGACAGTTTCAGACACACATGCAGAAATGCAGTCACACTGTGCGAAGGCTGCAAGCCAGAGGCAGGAATAGACTGTCAGCAGGGGTTTGCTTCGCATGATGAGCTTTGTCAGGTTTAGTAAGCACAAGACATATTTTGTAAGAAGCCCTACACTTTCTCGAGCCTGAAAAACAGATTTTCAAACATTACCTCTCAAACCCAGTATATTATGCTTGTCTGTGAGAATATTACATATCTCTTGGTCTCAATATTAGTAATACAAAACAAGAGTATAAAAGAAGAAAGATCAAACATGACTGAAGTGCTATTTATTTATTGTTAATACAGTATTGTTCTATTTTTTACACATGCATAAAAATGTGCCTTTAAAGTGTGCTAAGTCTTAGCATTAAAAAAAAACAAAAACAAAAAAAAACCACTGGCTCCACAAACAAATTGTGGAATATTTCAAAGTGGGTTAATAAAAGAAGACAAATAAGAGAGGTCAGCTCCCACCCTGAATGCTCAGGAAGTGCAGGGCTGGATACTGACAACAAACACCTTTTCTCCCTTACATCGCCGAAGTCCTGCTTCACATTCACTCATGGTCTGTGTGGCTGCAGTCTCATCCTCCCCAACACGGACACACACATTATACCCAGGGTTCACACAATCTGCAGATTCCTTACAGTGACAGTCATTGGTTTGATCTGAGAAAATTGTGTGAAGACAAACAGCATGAATTACTACAAACTGCAGCTGCTGTACATTATAATAGATCATTTGTCACTTCACATGTTCATACCATTGCAGTTCTCCCACATGTGGCAGCCGGTGCAACCTGTTGTATTGCGCTCTGGCCAAATGCAGGTGCTGTCTTCTGCTGTCATATATTTCTTCCCTATACATTGCAATGCATACATTTTGCACACATCCAGAAGGACCGATTTTCTACCTACAGCAACTGTGGCACACAACTCCAAAGATGAACTGGCCGGGGGAGCACAAAGCACAAAAAACACAGTTGCAAGTAAATCAATAACATCAGCCAGTTTGCCAAAACTCACATGACCAAATTATTTATTAGCAGAATAAACATACCCACACTCAACAGGCATTTTGCAAACACATTTTCCTCTGGAAGGCTTTTCCCACAGTTTACACTGCACTCCAGGAGCAATACGTGGTTGTGGTGTGCTGTCTGCGGAATACACAGAAATCACTCTTCCACATTGTCTGCTGATACTCAACACTGAATGATTAAATGTAGAGCTCATCATATTTCATATTGTCACATAGCAGTCCGGGTCAGTCCTTTAGAAGAGAGCTAAAGGATTATAACGCTTGATGTAAAATTTACCTTGGATGCACCTGACGTCTGCTGGGTTTGGTGAAAAATCCAGACTGGGGCTACAAATAGACGTGGCTTCTCCTGTTAGCCGTTGACCCGCTGGGCAGGAGAATGTTACTAACTCTCCTATGCCATAGGCCTCCTTTAAAGGAGAGGCTATGACAGCATCTTCGAGGAATCCAATCTGGCACCTTGAAACTTGAAGAAAATGTGTAGTTTAACAATGTGACACAGCAATTCATTATGATCATACACCAAATGTTAAACTTTATTTTCTCACCTGTGCACAATCCAGGCCGGGCAGACCAGGTTTGATCAGCAGTGCACTCTATGGTGCTGTGACCAACAAGATATAAACCTTCAGTGCAGGTGTATTCAACTTTACTACCCACAAGATAAATGTCCTTTGGATCCTGTGACACATGTGGTAAAGATAAGACCATCAAGTTCAACTTCTTAGTTTTGATCCGTGTACGTAATTCAGCTCAGTTCAGTTTTTTTTATGTTCACAACAAGAGTTGCCTCAAGGCACTTTATAAGTAAGGCAGTACCACTAGTTGTTCCCCTATGAGGAGCAACTGGCAGTAGTGGGAAAAAAGAACCCCTTTTCAACAGGAAGAGCAGCCATGTGCCAAAAATAGTTGGAGGATGAGCACAGAGGAGAACATAGAGACACAAGGACAAAACACATCTCTACTATGGGAAAGAGAAGATATAAAACTCAGAAAAAGAGCTGAGACTTAAAGATAACTAATAAACTCAGTAACACTGAGGCAGACTCTCTTTCATTTAAATAGGAGATATTAAATCTTCAGTTTCAAGTCTCTTCCTGTAACTCTTTTTCTAACACTGTACTGTGACTTTGTGCAAAACACCGTTCAAGTATTACAAAAGTAGTAGTTAGCCTGGTTAATAAATACTAAATGTTTGCAATCATTTGTTCCACACCATAGTGTAAATTTCTATTTTTACCAGAATGTAGCCATTGATCAGAGCAGGCGGGGTTCCACACTTCTGATTTGCTGGGAGAGTATAGTCAAAGCACTGAGGCTCCATAGTTCTGTAGAAAAATGATGTGTTATATAACTACATATTGATTAAAATCAGTTTGACACGTTTTCTTACTGGAAACTCAGTGCGATGAACACGACATGTCGTTACGTGTCACTAAATTCATGCTCCACAAAACAAACAAAAACCCACAAAAAAACCCCACAAAACAAACTTAAGCTCTCACCTTAAGTATTGCAGCTCTTCATCTTCACAGTCAGACATCTCAGTTGGTTCTCCGATACAGTGTTGTCCCCCATTCTGAGGGTAGGGGTTAGAGCAGGAACGACTATGAGACCTTCGGCCCCCAGAGCATGATGACCAGGCAGACCAACAGGACCAGCTACCATGGATCACTCCTTAATGACCAGAAATGGAAAATAAGAAATAGGAAGAAATTACGGACAATATTAAAGTCTGTTTGATATTAGCCTCGATTAAATCCTACCCCCCACACACGATAGTGACTTAATCCAACTTAACGGTTTGTTATATTCTTTGTTTTCATTCTGAAAGTTAGACTGATACCACTCTCACATTTGTCAACCCCACAGGGCTATTTTGGCATCTCTAAGCATAATAACATTGCAAAAGCCAAAAGGAAAAACAACATTTGTTTTTTTTAAGGGGGTTTTCACTGCCCTGTGCCCCTTTTAGACTTTAAAAGTAACACTGGTGAGCTTGAAAAACAACAGTAATAAAGACCCTGCATGAAAGACAATACACACCCTGCTGCCCTTCCGCTTCAGTTCCTTGCTCGCATGCTGGTCCTGATGTGTTAGGCTTGCAGATGCACTTACATTCATCTCCATCCATAACAACCATTCCATTGTTCCTGCATGGCCGGCAGTGGCAGGGGTCACTTTCAGCAAGGTACTGATCTATGGCCCTGCGAAGGTAGAGCTTCTTCAAACCAGCACACTGAACCTCCTTCACCAGCTCTGACAATGGCCGCAGCTGGAGAAACAATAGTAAAATAAGAGCGATGCAAGGTTGCATTAAGTGATAAGATGAAATATATGGTTCATTAAAAATTATGATCTTGCTTTTTAAAATACAAATAGCTCATTTTACATTCTCTTTACCTTTTGTTTTATGACCTCTGGAAACGACCTAACAGACTCCGCCCAGTTTAAGTACATTTCCCAGTTTCTCTCCGTATTATCTAGGTTCATAGTGTTCAGTGCTGCAATATGTGAGACACCTCCTCCCTCCACATCCACTTTTTTCAGATTATTTCTCCTGCTGGTTCCTATTTTTAAAGGTTTGAAGAGATGGTGGATAACAGAAAAACTTATAGAGGTAAAGTGCTTTTATAGGTACTGGTATATGTAAAATTAGCATCCAAATTGTACCTGTGCTTGATGAGTGAGTGTGCTGGCCACTCTTACACTTCACTATGTTTAAGGGGAATATGAAAATCCAGCGTTTAGTCCTTGAACATTCGTGATACTGCTCACTTTCTCTGACTTGAAAACAAAGGAAAAAGTAAAGTCAGTGTCAGAATAGAGAGGCAGGACTAAAGCAGGGCTTTACTTTTTTACATTTTTACATTTTTTTTACATTTTTATCAGCCAGATTTTTCACTTGGCATTAGAAAAATACTACCACTTTACAGCTGTGTAATATAGTTAAATCCAGCTACAACTACAACTTAGATTTAAAAAAAATAATAAAATCAGACGCACCTTTTATTACAAAGAAAATACGTATTAATACATGTTGATTTAATTACATTACAAACTGATTACATTTAAAAACACATTTTAGAAATTTGGCCATTTGAGTATTTTTAGTCAAATGCATTTTTTTTTTAATGTACAAATGTATATTACAACTATTACAAGCAATAGACACATGCAGTGGCTTGTTGTTTAGCGCCGTAAAACACTGGGTAGAATGACCCACTATGACCACCTTTTCAAATTCTGCCATTAAACTAGTGTTTTGTGAATCCTTACCCATATTGCTTTCAGTTTCTTCATCAATTGTGCCAATAACTTTGAAGGAGCCCCCTAAGCTTCCTGCAGACAGGTAGTGCGTTCCAAACCTTTCTAAAATCCCCCTGTAGGCCGAGTAGTCATAGACAGATGGGAGTTTGGCCAGCGCCTTCCAAAACTCCTCGGATATCGGGATGTACCGAGGCGCATTAGTCTGGAACTGAGCTACCTCGATGTCATTCTTTAAAACTAAAAGCTTTTTGGTCTGTAAGAAGAGAAAAAATGGTTCCTTTTCAACATGAGCTGGCTTGTCAAAGGCATTTTTTGTTTAAAGTGTTAGGTTTCTACTCACCTGAGTCTTGTCGTGTTGTTCATGAAAATCATAGTTGTGATATCCCGTGGTTGTGCCGGTCACTGTCTGTCTGTTGACAATATCCTTTGCATAGTGCCATTTGCTGGTGTACATCTCATCACTGAAGTCATTCTGGGCTTTAACCTGGAATCAGGACAGGCATTACAATGTTTGGTTTTCCTTTAGTTTAGAGATATAAAATGCTCACCTGGACAACTTAACTAGGTTTAGGGGAAGACTTTACAGGTGAACAAGATGAAACAGGTGAAGGATAGAATTTTTTGTGTTTACTACAATCTTATTTTACAATGAGTCATACAAATGAGTCACTGTATATCTAAAAATGAGCAGAAATAGGAACTTTGAATAAGAGCAGGTTTAAAAATATTGTTTCAATGTATTGATATATTTACATTTTGTTAGTTTGTTTTTCAGAGGGGACTTTGGACATCTCTTTTTATCAATCCACAAATCGGAAAACACCATCAGCAGCCAGACAAACTCAGTTCCCCGTGAACCCTAACAAGCTGATTAATTATATGAAGACAATCCTTTTTTGTGTATCTAGTTTTCTGAAATGGTATTTTTAATGTTCACATGTGGTATTGTCTCTTTAGACATACACTAATTTGCATAAACAAGTTCCATCTTTGTTTCTTTTGTCCTTGACAGCTTTGCTTATTTTAGTTCTAGTTTAGTTGCAGACAGTGGGAATGTATGTCAAACTGAGGGTGCCAAATGTGAGTCAGTGGCCTAATGCAACAAAAAAAGAGCAAAAGGCAGCAAGCCAATGGTACTAATGTGTGATTTAATAGATTAAAAAAGTAGGAGTAGATGAGTAGAAAATATTGCTATATTCATTCCTTAACGCTAGAAGACAAATCCAAGGGGTACTTTTAAAGAAATAGGTGACCAAAGAAGTATCACTATGAACTGCAGTTAAAGTTCTTCCACAGGTACTAACCAAAAAGCTGTACTGAAGAGTACTAAGGGGCAATCGATAAACAGAATTGTGAACACCACTGAAGATGGTGCGGCACTGGCCACCAAAGCTCTTAGTATTGATGACACTTGCTCTGCTCTTCCCTGACACAGCATCGACGCTACAGAAACAACAGAGATTATAGATTAATGTCTCAATCATTCACAAAATAGTACATATCTAGATCAAGACTTTTCTTTTACCCGAGTCCTAGGATTTCAATGTTAGGCGGAGGAACCGAGTTTGAACAAACAATGTGTTTTGAATTGTCACAGTTACGCTCATCAAGTCCATCTTCCTCACAGTCCTGATCGCCATTACACACCAGAGACTGGCTAACACACTTCCCTGCAAATCAAAAGACAGATAGATAGTTATTGTTTACCCACTTCACTAGGATTATGGAAGTGAAGGCAGTTTTGATTCCTACCCGATCGACAACGAAACCTGTTTCCACATCCATCCTCTATAGGACAGCCTTGTGTGGTTTCACAGGGCCTGGTCTCGCTTCGCTCTCCATAGCAACGGTTTCCACCGAACTGAGCGTAGACAACCATGGATCGGGTTCTTGTCTGTAGCATCCACAGCATGACAAAGAAATATATATATAAAGTACTAATAATTTAATTAATGGCAAAATATCTCCACAAGTTTTAAAAATAACATAACCTTGAGTATTTCTGATGGTGAAAAATCTTTATTATAAATACACTTTCTTGTACTATAATTTATACCCAGATAATATACAGTACGTGAAAATGCATGCAAGATTGTATGGGTAAAAAATTAGTTACCAGAAAGATGTATTATTATTACTATTTATTTATTGATTAATTAATCTTCCTGACCTGTAATTTGGTGCAGCCATCACATTCTGACCAACTGCCAAAAGGACCCCACTGGCAATGAACTTCCTGGTTACACGTCCTTGAAAATGACGTTTAAATCAACATAACATGATATAAATGACAACATATAAAGTTTAACAACCACAATATATTTATGCTTTAAAAGCATAATACCAAAAACAGATTTACCCCTTGGCAGTGAACAGGAAGAGGAGCCATGGTAAGACTGTTGCACAGGGTTGCGCAACTTTCTGAGGATGACGATGAAAAAGCGAAAAAGCAAAGCAATGTAAGGAAAGTTGAAGAAAACAAAACAAAAGAAAAGCTTGGGTAATAGTAGTCACCCATGGAAATATCACAGCAATGACAATACAAAATTACTCTTACTGAAATCATATCACTGACACAGTTCTGGACAGAAAATCTTTTACAGAAGACTGAAAAATGTATCCATGCAAAAGCTACTTGCCTTCATGTTGAGAGAAGCACAGCAACAGATGAGTAATGAGCAGGATTTTTATGTTTCGTTCTTCCTAGGGAGTCCAGCTGTTGTAAATACAACGCATGGAACTTATCGGGTTTCATGGAAAAATTTATGAGTGTGTGCGTGTGTTTGTGTGAGAGAGAGAGAGAGAGAGAGAGAGAGAGGGGAATGTCTTCCTGTCCATATTGTGAAAGAGGCAAGAAAATAATATGTTGGAAATTCGTGCCAAAAAGTTCTTCCAAAGAAGTCATTTTGAAACGGAACAAAGCTTCCTCTAGTAAGAGTGACCTTTCACACAACAGATGCTTTTACTCATAAAAACAAGGCGTCTCCCATTTAGCTTCTTCAGAAAACCAGCAACATTAACAGAAAACCATAACCTGATTAGCATAACGCCTAAATGGAGTGCAGCTGTTTTAATGCCTTTAGCTGTACCTCTGAATTGCAGCTCAAAAGCTCTGGTGTGAGAAAGTCCTTTACCTGAAAAAGATTAAAATATTCTCAGTCTGGGACCAGGAGTCCTTGGTGTAGTTGTGAGATGTCGTAGAGTTACATGCTGCCCACTTGAGTAACAGTTGCAAAATAATTTTAAAGCCCACTTATTTGTTTTCCTTACAGCGTTCAGAGAATTATCCTGAGATTATGTGCATGTAACATCCTTGCAAAGAAAAACAAATCTAAATTCACACTTTTAAATTGCCTGTTTTGTTCTGGATAATCAATAATTAGTTACTTTTTTTTCTGTTACTTTAAATAGTTACATAATAGTTTCTCATTACCACAAGAGTCATTAACCATTACTTACTCTTCCTTTAGGAAAATGCTTCATTACTTAAGGCGACACATATTAATGAATGAAATAATGATGAATTACTGTTCTGTGCCATTCAGCGTTATTCAGGCATTAATCATTTAATTAATGCCTGAGAATTTAGATTTATTCATTGATATTTATGAAACAATTATTGCCCAGTCACCCACTAATATAACATCACCCTCTCTCTTTTGTGTTGTATTGCAATTTACAGAAGTCTTGATTAATGACTTATTATTTATCAACGGTTCCTTAGTTACTAACCCCGCTTCATTGTCTCTCCTTATATTCTGTTATCTAAATGACTACTATCATGTTTAACTTATTCAGATGAGAGATTTTTTGCATCTACAGCTTTGAGACAAAGTAAAAACAGACATACAGTAATGATGCATACTGAGATGTGATTTAGCCTACCAAACACTGGAGGGCAACAGAGATTTAAGAACTGTTTTCTCTCGGATTAAATTTAATTCAAGCAAATTTGTGATTGTTTCTCGGGGTATTTATCACTTTTCAGGAAAACTGCAACACAGCCATTTTGCTAATGCTTGCGCTTTGAGCTCAATGGTAAATGTATTCATATCTTAATATTCCTGGCATATATGCATGGAAAGAGAGAGAGAGAGAGGTTGGGTGGTGTCCACCACAGTCAGCTCTGCAGCTTCAACGAGACATATCTTACAGCCAAACTTGAGATTTTCTGCTGTTTATGAAAACCTGTTCCCATATGTGCCTACTTTCTCACTAATTATGAATATATATTTGCTGTTTCAGGCAATCAGGGCTTCATACTGCTCATATTCATCACATAGTGGCAGCTTGATAGAGAAAACTGAGTGTTGTATTGAAATGCTTTTTAGCAGTCACAGGGCAGGTGAGGTTGTGTTGGTGTGCATTGATTCCTGCTGCCTGTCAATTCAGGAAATAACCAACACACATTACAATTTAAGGTTGTCAAATTAACGCATAGTGTGATTGAAACTAAGGTCAAAATGACAGAAAGGGGTTCTCTAGTCAGTATGGTGGGACTGACATGTTGGAGATGAGAATATAGCAATAGCAGAGGAATAAAGCAGAAAAAAACAAGCTTGAGCAAACACTTAGTGCCTCAAATCTCAGCCCTTTATCCACTCAAAAGCTCCCCCAAGGTAACCTCCTTATTTAGAAGTCATTTTCCAGGTGCAGCAATTTTAGAACAAAGTAGAAATTGTGTGGTATTTACCTACTGCAGTCAGGACCACTAAGTCCTGATTGCTGTTTCTCTGTTGTGAGGCCTCCCTGCATTTCCACGTGCATACGGCAAAGCCAGAGGCAGGGAGAACAGCAGCAACAGGAAGACCCCAGCACAAAGCAGAACAGGCATCAGTGACACAGATGATATGTTTTACCGAGCCTTGTATTCCTTTAACTAAATAATCTGCAATAGCACTACAGATTATTAGGCATCTGTAATAATGCCCGATCATTAGGTATTGTTACAGATGAAACTTTGTCATTTAAAACACACAGTGAGATCTTTGTGTGTAAGGGGATACTTAAAGTTTCCTTTTTGGAATATATCTCAATTCTCCTTTCAGACAAGGAAACACAATTTTACCGTTATTTGATCAGAGTGATCTGCTCTTTCATCATCAGTTTCATTTCAGTCACTTGTTTCTTGGTGTACTACTGTCTGGACATTATCTTATTCAGCAGTAGTGTTAATTCTGATTTAGACATCAGATTTCTTCTGATCCATTTGACACCTGGTCCCAGCAGATTCTCAGACCTCTTCCACATCACTTGTGATGTCAGTCTGATGTCAAACACAATTTGTTCCAGCAGCTCACCATTATCCATTCTGCAAATGTATCTAAGATATTTAAAATTTTGTCTCTATGATTGCACCTGGTCAAAAGAAGCTAGTGGGTGTTTTTGTTTATGTTTGTCAGTCAAGAAGTCACAAGTATTCCTCTCCACATTTGAACTTTTCCTCTAGATCCTTTTCATTTATAAATGACTCTGAAACTGTAAAAACTGGTTGCTATGGGTTTTAAAAGAAATAACCTTGGTAATTATTACATTTAAAAATCTATTAATGTTTTTTTTTTTTCAATCTGCATGTCTATGCACATACCATGCCTACAGGACTATGCAAAATGTCTTACCCTCAATTAATTTATTATTACATGTGATGAATTGATCTTATTACTATTTCTCCCTGTCATTTGAAATTTATATTTATACATGAAATAAGTCTCAAGGACCACCTTATTTCATCAGGGTCAGTATTGGGAAAAAAAAAGGAATATCCAGTCTAAGAGTAATGTTGAAAAACTAGTCCATGCTTTTGTCATTCTTAGGATGGACTATTTCTTATTATCTTATTGTTTTAAAAACTCCCTCCACAGCCTCCAGCTGACCCAAAATGTGACAGTGAGCATACCAACAAGTTCTATAAAGAGAGAGCATATTTCTCCAGTATTAGCTGCTCATCACTGGCTCCCTGTTAGATACAAAACACAATTTAAAATTCATATTTTATGTACAAAGCCCTAAATGATCAGCCCCAATCACATATTATTGTACAATATTATCAGAAATACAACCATTTGTTGTCAGACTGCAGACTTTCTAGAGTTTCTTAAAGCAACAGGAAATAGCTGGTGTACTGTAGAATTAGGTCTCAGTTTGAGTTTAGGAGACAGACACCCTGTAGTTTTAAGATGAAGCTGATGGTTGTGGCTAGCAGAGGTGAACTATCCCTTACAAATGCTGCTATAGGCTTGTTATATGAATTTTGCTAACTCTATGCACAGAAGATTACTGCAGATGTGGACTGGCATTAAGGTGATCTGCCAAGGTTTTTATTTTTCACACACAAGAAGGCACTATGTTACATCACTATGTAGTAATAACCATTATATGGCAACTCAGTCAGAAAATATAAAATTAGGAGAATACCTTAGTCTGAGCGTGTCACCTCAGTTTATGATATAAACTTGAGGCAATCAAACTGAAGTCATGCATATCTTTCCCCTGGACTTCAATAATGGATGTAAAAGTGATTTCCAGTATTTCTGAAATGACCACCTAATGCTAAATGACTCAGCTACTGTACAGCAGCAAGCCAAATCCCAGCACCTCAGGCTAGAATAACATTTGGCTCAGACAATATGCCACCAGACCATGCCCTCCTTCATTAGTTCTGCTTGTGTGGTTTTCATGATGTTCAGAGAGCCATCTTTGACCGCCATCTGCCCTGGAAGTTTGGTCTGCCAGAGATGTTAGTAAGCTGCACACACAAGGCGTATCAGTCAATGAATATGCAGCTTTTATCCATACTTATCACCAGATGAATGTCCAAATTGTGTTACAAAAATGTAATATTTAGGTATATTACAAGATTTTCAGTGGTCAAAAAAACCAAATCGCCTATAATTACAGCTATTTAAAAGAATTAGGCCTACTGTACATATACTGGAGCTTCCTAGCCCTGTGCTTGTGTGATTAAAGGGGGAATCCATCCATCCATCCATCCATCCAGAGTAACCATCTAACCAGAACCAGAATTGTTAAATATAAGTAAAGATGGAGAAAAAAGCAAACACCCTATAGTATATGGGTTGTCTGCTGATGTGGCATATTTATATGAGGACTGTTTATAAAAATTAGTTGTGACTCAAAAGGTCATAAACCACCAGTGGCCACGGAGCAACTCGCTCTCTCTCTTTTTCATGATCCAACCAAGAGAGCTTGGTTGGCACAAAAGTTTTAAGAAAGCTTCATTTCCTCTGTCTAGTTTCAAAGGTCATTAAGTTCTCTGAAATCTAAAATTAGTGTTGATCATTTATTCATCTGTCACATCCAACCATCTGTCTGGGCGCACCCTGCACAGGTCACCATCTATCACAGGGCCAATGCCAAGAGACAGACAACCATCCAGACTTACATTCACATCTACAGTACAGCCAATTTAGAGCCACCAATTAACCTCACATGCCTGACTTTGGACTGTGGGAGGGAGCAGGCCCCAGCTGGCCAGTGGATTCAAACCCAGGGCTTTCTCGCTGTGAGGCAACAGTACTAATTACTGTCCCACCACTGCCCCAGTGTTGAACTTGTTAAAATAAATATTCTTTACTCTGTTGCATGTTTTACACTGTAAGGTGAAGTGCATCTCAGCCTCACCCATAAATTATTGACCACATATTCTGTTTCCTTTTTTCAGTTGTTTGTCAACACCAAGTTTGCACTTGGTTAGGATCTGTGTCTGCTTTTATCTCTGAGGGTAGAAAGATATCTGCCAATTCCTAATTCCTTGCGTTTTTAGGACAAGAGAAAATTGTGTTCAGTTTGTTTGCAGCATTGCAATTACTTTTCTTCATTCTGTATTTTCTCTCCATGCCTGAGAGAAGCTGTTTCCGTTCAAAGAATTTACTATTCATTACCATTTGAATGTCACAGACTTAATTAATTTTGTAGTCATATTTTGCTTTCATATATATATATATATATATATATATATATATAAATTTTTAACAGGTGTAAAAATGCTGGAAGACCATTTGTCACCCTGTACCCATGCACCTTCAGAACTAGACACAAGAGTGGCTGGTAAAATTATTCTTCCTCCTCCACACATTTCAAACTTTTCTGAAACTGTGCATTTCACTGCTGCCCCTCTTTAAACTGTCTGAATGCCATCATCTCTACCTCCTACACCTCTACCTCCTCTTCATCTGTCTATTTGCTTCTGCGTGCGTGACAGAAAAAAAAAGACAGACAGACCCAAACATGCAGACATTTTTAAGCACACAGCAACAACACATTAGCGTTTTTATAATTTCTTCAGGGAAAATGACTGCAGCAATAAAATCCAAGACTATTTCCGTTCATTTTTTTTTCTTGGCATGTCGTCCATCAGTCCATTAACATGGTTCAGAAAACAAATAAAAAGCACACTACAAGAACATTTAAAGAATCCTCAGATCACGCAGAAAGGAATATAAACAGAGAAAGGGAATTAGCTGTGCCATTCCTTCCCACAACTACTGTAATGTGCAATCAAAGCACTTAATATCCATTCATTGAGCTAGTCTGAGGCTTCCAAGACCACTCTGCTATTCCACACAGCAGCTTCCAGAGAAGGTTGATGAGTCCACTCAGTCAATTAACCTCTGTTAATAAGTGTAAAACAGCATTAATATGAGAACTGCATCAAAACCAACCTTTTTTAAGCAAATAACCACATGCTTAAAAACATTAACCTCACAAAAAAAGATCGTAATAACTATTAAGTACATCATATTAGTCATCATATTAGATATTCTCGATGGTGCACAGACCCAGGGAGCAGCTCTCCACCTGAGTTATCTTTATTTCCTCTTCATGAGCAACGCCTTACTGCAGAATGGCAGATGCTGAATTACAAAACACAGTCTCAGTAAGGTCACCCTGGGTGCCGCTGCCCACCCACCTCCATCCACATCACCCTGGAAACAGGATGATTTTAGGATGCTCCTCTGCACAAATAAAGTGAAAAAAATGCTGCTATGCTGGTTTAAAAGCTGAAAATCTACATTAGAGCTAGAGTACCGCCATTTAGTGATTGAATTAGATTAGAATTGTATTGTAATGGTCATAATAATGATTTTGTTTTTCAGTCAAGCAATTAAGCAACCAAGCAACCACTAACCACTCAACAAGTCAGACACTCCTGAGGAAATGATACTTCACTTAATAGGCATAGAAGCTTTATTTGATCTGCCATTTTCCACTTAGAACAGAGTCACTTTGAACAAAGGTTTCCGAGTTTTACAACAGCAAAGGACTCTTCACATCAGAACATAAAGGCAGTGACAACAGTTTGGACCAGGAAAGACACAAATGTCCTTACAACACAGTTTGCAAGCATTTTAAAGTCTGCTCATTTGTGTGGGTTCATTCATAATCTGCATGGGCTAGTAAGAGTGCAACCTTTAAAAAATAAATTAATTTAGACATTTGTCTTAAAGGGAAGGAACATTTCCAGCTGAGATGCACGCATGCTCCTAACAACAATATGCCGAAAATAATCAAATTTATGCACAAACCTCATGGACCCTCTAGGTGTATGGAAAACAGTATAGTATGTAGAAGATTTCAGTTCATGCAAAAAAAAGTGAAGTATAAAATAAATATGACAAACGAGGGCAGTGTGGTAGTTCACTAAAATGAAGAAAATGTTGTTAGTGACGATATAATAATCTAAATATTTTACAATTTATCGGCAGTATACTATTTGCAGTTACAGTATGTAGAAACTCTCCACGATATAAAACATTTTAACATGAAACCACATCTTTAAACTCTAAAACTTGAACTCATTTTCACATTGAAGCATAATAATACAAACAGGACCTTCTAGCTGAAACTCAGTCACTCACATGAAACTTTTAGAAATGGCACAGATACGCACGAGACACATACATTCACCAATCCAAAGAGTTTTCTGTTTTTGGCTTTACATTACTGAACTTCTTAACACTGTCCTGCCAGAATACATTCTCTACAGAAAATGCCACACAGACCATGAGGTGTGTGGATATTTGACTAATGTGTGTGTGTGTGTGTGTGTGTGTGTGTGTGTGTGTGTGTGTGTGTGTGTGTGTGTGTGTGTGTGTGTGTGTGTGTGTGTGTTTTATTTGTGGACT
>VVHJ01000057.1:15409-25937 GCA_015107715.1 Tylochromis polylepis | reverse complement strand
GTGTGTGTGTGTGTGTGTGTTTTCCATGCATAATGCGTAAAACCTTGCAACAGAAGATGTCTTTTTGGATGTCATTTCTATGTACTTGTATGTAAGAATGAAATGCATCAAATATAAATAAGAAATTAACGTATTGCACTAACATCGATACAGCAGAAATTCAGGGATTCATAAACATGAGCAACAAGAAGATGCTAAAAGGTTACAGCTATATCTTAACTTAATATTTCTTGTATTATTTTCCTAGTAATAAAACACTGATGCCAAATCAGGACCCCTGACTCTAAATTATGATTTTTTTTTTTTTTTTAAATAAAATAAGTCTCTGAGTGGCTGTGAAGCAGTTTTATCACCTAGTATTATGAAATACATGACATGGTGATGGAGCTCAGGGTGACTCATATATATATACACACTGAACTGAAGCAGTAAGGATAAACACGCAGACTGAGGGCAAGCAACGAGCAAAGGAAATACAGACGGTGGTACCCAGATATACTGTATTTTTATACTTGGCTATCACGACTCAACACCCACGACAGAATAGAAAAAAAAAAGTCACACTGAATGCCTTCTCATTAGAAACGTCTTGTTTCATCAACTTCATTTCCAACAGTGAGAACTGATGCTTGTCTTGCAATATGAATCAAACAGATAATGTGAAAATTACTGTTTTAGCGCTCATGCGCAAGAGACTGCTGTGAATCCAACTTACATGACTGGAACACTTGCCGGCCAGCCAAGCTGCACTCTCACTCTCTCTTGCAATATGGTTTTGAATTACTGCATGAATCATTTCAATCAATCGATAAATAGTTTTATAGTACACAGGTGTCTAATAAACGCCGTTGCTGCAAGCTGGCTTCAGTGGAGACTTACTGGGTGAAAATCCCATGAGGGACTACAGTTTCAAAAAGAAATGGGAACGATTCGTTTTCGTCTATGTATTGAATAAACACATTGGAACAACACTTTTTAATCACACTCTGCATTCAAGCTGCTGGAGGTGTTTTCAAAAACACCCGCAGTGATCTGACCAAAGATGCATATTGTTAAAAACAAAAGAAAGAGAATTCACTTGGACAGATTTGCCAAACAAGACATACAACTGCTAGCTACTTACACCGGCCTAAAGTTTGAGATACACAGACTTATTATAAACAGCCTCTGAAAAAACTGTCACTGTCACTAGAATACCACGATTGATGTACCAATACATTTAGCAGAGGGTTGATATGCTCTGAGGAACCTACCCATGACGAAGTGGTAAGCCTGAAAACAGTGCATTTGATCAGTGGACAAAGCAGGGATTTTTACAGCACAGGGAGTAAAGAAAATAAAAATTTTACCTGAAAAAATCAAAAAAATCAAAAATCTTTTGGATCCCCTAAAATTGGACATAAACAAAACAAAACCTCATTCTCAAAGTGCTCCAACCGAACATCAGTGTTATGTCTACCAGTCTCAACTTGCAATTCCTCAATCCCCTTTTTCCATTTGACTGCTCATCTCACTATAGCCCTAAATAAAGTGAAAGGAGCCGTTTGGCTCCCCCTCCTGAAATAAATGCCAAAGAGAAAAGAGTGAGAGCACAGACGCAACCACTAGTATTAGTGGCGGTGACTGCACTCCTTGACGCCCACTGCGGGTTCTCAGGTTGCGTCGTCGTCTTCGTCATCCAGGTGATAATTGAGGGTGATGACGGCGCTGATGAATTCTCCGAGCTCCACAAAATCAGCTGTGATGATGTTAATGCCGCTCTCCCCGGGTCTTTGAGATCTGATCCACTGCATCATACCTGGTAAAGCCCTGGGAGAAATGAAAAGAAAAATCATGTTAGTGGAAAGAGTGTGAGGGGAAAAAATCATGTAAAAAAAAAAGGAAGAGAGGAAGGGATGATTCACAGTTGGTTAAACACAGAGAGGGGCGTGCTGAGATAAAAGATCCCTGTGATGTTGCATGTGATGTCTGGGAGCCAGACACCAGCTGTGTGAAGGACACTCTGAACACGCTGGACATGTTCACGTGAGCTGAACAACAAAGAAAAGTAGCTTTCTGCATAAAAAAAAAATAAAATCTATGTGTTGTCTCCTTGTTGCTTGCTTTCTTGTTATGCTGACTCCAACGCTGGCAGTCTGTGTGCAAAATGCTTGGATGAGATTCTGAAGGATGCCTACATCAAAGTAACTAAACGCCTGGTGAGAGAGGCTGATAGTGGAATTATCAAATGAATAATTCATGCCAGGAAAATTGATGGTTTTGCTGTTGACGCTTTTAACAAACTGGGGACATTAAGAGGGAATGAAACACAGACAAAGCTAAGAGTAAATTAATGAAAAAAAAAAGAAGTTGTGTACCATAACTGGAAAGAGAAGACATAGAAAGAGAAAGGAGAAACATGAGGAAAATTGCCTCTGGTTTATAGCAGCTGTTTGAAAAAAAAAAAAAAAGATGAAAGAAAAACAATAACTCGAATTAGGCCAGTGTCGAATGCCTGGGGATACCTGTAGAAACTACCATGCCTCTGGCTGTAGTTACAAAATGCCACAGTGACTCACATTTGACTCCTAAAGTGTATGTCTGTCAGGGTACGCACATTCGTGATTTTTTGTTGTGAGCTGTTACGGCTAAATCACTTCTGTGGCGTCTGGTGCCTGAGGTGTTTCCATAATTCTGGTCACAAAACTGAGCGTCTGTGTACATGTGGAAGAAGACTGTGTGCCACCACTGGTGGTAACTCTGCATTTTTGCCTAGGCCTAGTGTAACAGCGATCATGAGCACAAAAACACGCACATAAACGGGCATGCACACCTTTCTGTAATTGTCTCTCTCAGTCCACTAGCCACACCCTTCATCACAGTGCTGGCTTTTGGTGTCAGAACCACCTGGGAGACAAAGAACGTCCCCTTCCTCCTGCAAGAGAAACATTGAGGGTTTACATGTTTACTTTCCTGTAACTTTCTTTCTCTTTATTAGTGACCATAATATATGTGCTTTACAGAAGTGCTACTTATATAATGCACTGCTTTACCTTCGAATTAATTACTTTGCATTTACTCCATTTAATCTTTTTAAAGCTTGCTTACTTGTAGCAGCATGCTGATGAAATTAGTAAGATAAGCAAAGGAGCCTAAAGCAAGTGAAATTGTTCATACAGACCTCTAAGCACTGCAGTATATCTACATCATGAGAACCTCATGGCTCATTTGTAAAGTTACAAAACATAAAACCAAGTTAATGAAACACGGATCATTAATTAAAGTGATTAAAAAAATTTATGTGGGGAACAGGACAGGGTAGAGAGATTTTACCCGATTTCATCCTCTGTGTAGCAGACACTGTATTCATGGATATAAATGTACCTGCGGTCAGTGATAGATGCCTGCAGAAACTGAATCAGCTTCTCCGGGTCAGTGGTGTTGGCCCAGGGAGAAGGCATCATCTGGCCTGGCCACAGGAAGGGCACCTCCAGGGCCATGGGATGGTGGTAGAAGACAAGCACCTGGTACTCCTTCTCCCATAGATACTGCAGAGTCACCTGAGTGTGGGAGGAAGGTGTTCATAGTAGCAAGAGGTTATAAACTGAGGAACATAAAAAACAACCTAAACAGGTAGCTGATATATTGACAGCTTAGTTCTGAATTTCTGAGTTTATTCTGAATGAATGAATTCCTCTCAGAATGACGCATCTTCAATATTCAGTACTGACTTATCACAGAAGGCATCATATATGTTATTTTTGAAGTCAGCGACTCAATAAAACACCAACAGAGCTGTAAGTGAACCAAACTACATGTAAAATCTATTTTAAGTGAATTACATTGACTCTAACGTGATGATACATTTCTGAAAGCATTTCACAGATGTAAAAACAGTGAAACTGTCTCCTGCAAGTTGCATTCTTAGCAAATACATGCTTATATGTATAGCTGGTCATCAGCAACACATCTTGTTGGCTACATCTGATGAAAGAAATGCTGGATAGTGATATCAATTAATCATAAGCAACTGGTAACAGCAATGAGCTAGATGATCCTCAGGGAGTTTCAAATTACAGCAAAAATAAACCTTTTCATCACAGTCCCAAGATGCATACACTTCACATCTTCTTTTCCAGCTGATTATCTGAGCTGATTTATTTTTTTGAAAAATGGCCTTGCAGTGAATATTATTTCTCAAAATAGACCAAACAAGTGCTGGAGAAGAGTGCTGAAGTGGATTAATTTCGAATAGCAAAGCAACTGTGGGCTATAGAGATGACAAGGGAACAGCAGATAAACTTACAGTCACAGGTCTTCATTTGTCATCTACGAAATTAAACACTGAGAAGAAACTCATTGTTTTCTCAGAACCTTCTAGTCACTCTTGGCCTTTTTGGCCTCTTTTCCTTTCACTCAGCTGCTGCACCTGACGGGAAGGTGCTCGATCTTAGAATGGTGACACCAATTGTGGGAGAGTTCATAAATTGTAGAGTTAACTGGTATTGCTTATTTTAGGTTATTCAGTTACAGGGGAGAGCGGTAGATGAAGGTGGGCCACAATTGGATGGGAAAAAAAAGAATTTAAAAAACCCGAAAAGCCAGCAAAGAGTCAAATCTCATCTTAGGGAGACTTTTCTACTTGTCTCCTAAGCAAATGGGCATGTTCTGAGTGAAAAAATGAACTATGATTAGAGATGTAATAACCATAATTCTACATCGGTAGTGATCAAAACATAAAATCACTGTTGTGCGGTGCTGAGAAAACAATAATTGCTCAAGGTCTTTTGAACTCAGCTAAATAAGATGTTCTTGGTAAGATGAAAGAAGCATCAGAAAAAATGTTCAGCTGCTCCTACTTCACGCAACTGCTTTTAAACCCCCTCTCCCCACTAAAAGTTAAGTGTATTTATACCTCCTGAGCAAAAACAACAGGGCAGAGCTTCTCTCCAAACACCTCCTTTAACATGGTCACCAGTTTTTCATGGTGCAGGTTCTGCATGCCGTAGAAGTGGTTAAAATCCAGGAAAACCACCTCTCTGGCATGAGCTGACAGAAAACTGCTGATCTGCTCTAGGCCTTCTCTGACCTAAAAAAAAAACAAAAAAACAAAAAGCAAAATATGCACATTATTAAGATCTTTAGTGATTTAATGATATTAAATCTAGACATACAGACTGTGAACTGTGTACTTCAAATCTCTGAAGGACCTTGTATAATTAGGCTCTCAGTCTACACTCAAATATAAATATACTGCCACACATAGAGATGGTTAGACATCACTTAGCAACCACAAGCATTGCTAAACAGTCATCACATCAAAAACCATCAAAACTCTACTCTTTTCTGACCGTGGCACTGAAGAGCCCGTGGGCGAAGTACAGCTCATTTTCAGGGTCACGGGGCTTGGTGGAGATGCGCAGGTCAAAAAAGCGGATCCCAGCCTCCAGTTGGCTCATGAAGTTCATAGTCTGTGTAGCCAACCACTTCCTCATTAGCTTCTTGGCCACCGTGCCAAAAACAGAAACGAAGTTCTGCACCGTCTCTGGCTGCTCGGGGCCCACTGGAGACGCCTCATCGATGTAAAAACTGAAGGAATCGTGGGATCCTGGGGAGAACACAAACATGAGTCTGCATACTGACTACTGCAGGTGATGTTTCTGGTGGGAGACGACTGAAAGTTGAGATCATTACTGAGAAATAGCCCAAAACCAAGGTAACAAAACTATCTACATGAAAAACAGCATCAAATGTTGCAACTCATGAACTCGGACAACTTGAAGAGGAAAGCCTGTGCACACCTATTCATTAATTTTTTTCCCTTCACATTTCTCAGGCAGAACAAAAGTCTCTGAGGCAAACACTGCAGTAAGTTTACAATTTCCAATAACTATTTTGCTAGTTTTGCACTTGTTGGTAGGTTATTCCTATTCTCTACCTCTTCAGTTACTATTTGGCATGTACTCCTTGGTACAGTATGGTCCACATGCTAAATAAAGTATGCTAACCTATAGATTCCCTCAGTTTGAGGCCAAACATTCATTCTCATCTTGGAGGAAGCAGCGTACCAAGAAACTGCTGCTCTAGCATTAACAATGACTTAAATTGGAGGAAATTCATGTAACCGTTAAGTACTACAATACTCAATGCAAACGGCCTTGACTTAGTGATGTTTTTTATATACATTATTGAGATAGGACACTGGAGAGAACCCAGGAAGAAAGAGAAAGGGGAAGACATGCCTTACATGCCCTAAGGGCACCTTCAAACTCAGGCCTCTGCATGCTGTACAGCACACAGGTCATCTGCTCAACCCAGTGAGCTATACCAGCCCTTCTTACTGCTGTTTTTATTATCAGTCTGCTCTACAAGCCTGAACTGGATAAACAGATAAGAAATGGATAGTTGATTTGGATCTGTTGATTCTCTGCTTCATTGTTTGGAGATTTGTGAAAAGTTGTTCATACGTCCCATGGATATGTAACTTTATTGCAGATAGCTGTATCTTTTTTCTTTTTTAAAAAAAAAGAAAGAAATCCATCTTACTTATACTCATATAGTTCAAAGTTAAATCCAGTTATGCTCCTGTCATTTTCTAATGAAGTTTTGTCATTTTTATATTATAATTTTCCTTTTCAGATAAAATCTTACAGAGTTTTGGCATAAATTAAAGGCAAGATAAAGAAACAAGAAAAATTACAGCCTTTGACTTAACAAATTTACAACCTGGATGACAACTATTTTACCGACTCTTGATATGAAGAATCCCTAGCTTTAAACTAGGATAGACCTCTAACAGAGAAATGCCTGTTCTTGGACTCCGGTTTAAATTCAGACACACTTGCTTAACAAGTGGACCTGCCATTAAATTGCTTCCACACATCTCACCAATATCTCTGAATGATCAAAATTTAAAGATCTATGTCTTCTGTCAGAGTATTCCCAACAAGCCCTGGAACCGTATCTGAGAAGATACATGCTGTGAAATTTTTAAAATGTCATCGTTGGAGCCTTGGGCATCACAATCATTTTGGAGTGGCAGCAAAAATCTCAGATACAGACATCTACAAGCCTCAGGAGATAAAACAAGTCACATAAATACAGGCAGTGCTATCTGTGAAAAACTCGCATATTTATTTTGTTATTCGTTAGCTAAACAGTCATACAATTGATATTTTATTAGTTGTATTAAAACTGAAATGATGAAAAAAATACATTTGTGTAAGCCAGTCTATACACTGAATGGTGATTCCTTTGTGACATTTTAGTATTTCCTTGAGACGAACTCAGGATCATCTGTAAAACATAGATCCGAAGGCTGTGTGTTCGGCTTGAGCCAACTTGAGCAGTTAACGTCTCCTGTTCCTCTCATAATCACTGAGACTTCTTCATTAGCCCCTTTACATTTCACATCCCCACCTTCTACCTTCTACCACCACCACCACCACTCTAACACAGAGCCTGAACTAACCTTCAGCTATCTATATAGCGGTGCCAGGTCTTCACAGTCAGCACAGCGAATGACCATAAGCTGAGTAGACAGCTGAATCCTGGGGCAGGGCAGCAAGTCGCATCACTACTGGCTAAGCCGCTCCATCAGGGTCACAGTGTAGCAGAGCATGACCTTAACCAGCCCCAACAGCTGCCTTTGCAGAAAATTTCTTCTTTTTAGGGCTCAAAGTTGTGCAACAACAAATCGTAATCATCGCAAAATTATTTTCATTATCCAGTCATCCAGTCAATGTTGAAAACTACGCAGTTGCTATCTGCTGATGTCTTCAGGGCGCTTGTTACTGAAATTACTCTTACAGTGTGGTGAAAAAGTCAAACAATTTAAGTAATTTATTTAAGCCCTCATCTTGACATCTTTTTTGGGGGCATATTTGTCATGCTTACATGTTTCAGATCATTAAATAAATTTACACAACGATCACCTGAGTAAATACAAAAAGCTGTTTTTAAATGATTATTTCATCTATTACAAGATAGAAGCAGCCCCCACCTACTTGGCCCCATGTGAAAAAGTAATTGCCCCCTAAACCTAATAACTGGCAATGCCACCCTTGGTAGCAAGAAATGTGATCAGCCACTTGTGATAACAGACAATGACTCTTTCACATCACTGTATGGTTGGTTTCTGAACATGAAACCAGGGTCATGCCAAACATCTCAACTGCATTTAAGTCCAGATTTTGACTAGGCCAAAGTCAGTTTTTGAGGCTTTGAGAGGTGGACTTACTGGTGTGTTTCAATTCAATTCAATTCAATTGAATGTCCCACAAAGGTAAATTAGTTTAGCAGCAAGGGCAACAATAAGAATAAACAAAACAATAATAATTACCCTGCTCCATAACCCAGCTGATAGCTGGACATTCTCCTTCTGGATTTTTCTGGTAGAGAGCATAAACACTGACCGTAACTGAGTCAAGTGAGATCTACAGTTCTTTACATGCTGTTCTGGGTTCTTTGTGACCACTGAATGAGTTTTTGATGACCTCTTGGAGTAATTTTGGTAGACTGGCCACTCCTGGGAAAGTTCACCACTGTTCTGGGTTAATTTTGTCGAATTAACATTTGTTTGATAAATATGAATAATATAAGAAGAAGAAATCAGGAAAGGGGCCAAATGCCTCTTCACGTTGTATACAAGTAAAAAAAAAGTACGCAAATCTTCACATATGAGATGTTTGAACAAGGTAAGGTTGGCCTTGTTTCATTAAAAAGAAAAAAACCACTGAAACAACTAATTTATACTTGAAGTGGCTGCTGACCTTTAACCAATAACCTGAATAATTCTTTCAGTTTGGATCTAGCAACAAACTATATTTTATTAGTTTTTAATGAAAGCTTAACACCTAAGGGAAACTAATGAGGTTTGTTTTGCATTGCTAACAAACACTTCTATAAATATGTATAACAAAAAGCCCATGGTTGATGCCATTCTGCAGAGAGAAACAATCTCACAGGAAAAGCTGAGACAGTATCAACCCTGGAGGGCCAAATCTTTTGCCAAGTGTGCAGAACATCTGTGAGAATTTGCAAAGAAAGCTGTGCAGAGATGTGAGAACTTCACTCCAATACTATTATGATGCCTGAGCCCTGAATGTGATTAATTATTGTTTATGCTCCACCTTGATGGTCTGTCATTTCTCAAGGGAAAAACATTCATTTGGAAATGTGTGGAAGCATTTCAGTTTTTGAAACAAACAGTCCACACAATTAGTTTTCATTCTCACAAAAGCAACTCAGCAGCTCAGAACTGAGTCATTTCAAACTTGTCTACAGAAACAAAAAAACGTCACTTTTAAAAGTGTATATAACATTTTAAACTTCTTATACTTCTTGTTTTAGCTTTAGACACAAATACAGCACAACAGGTTGTGACTGGGGTGGGTTGTCTTATATAGTATATCACTTATGTTCCATAGATTGGTACTGGTGACATTCGAGTCTCCAGGTCTCGGGGTGTGCACATTTTGTGCCAGTTCATGATTTTTCCAGTTACGAGGCTTTACACCAATCCTCTGTAAATGTTATCAAGAACTTGACACAGGAATTTATCCCACTTAAGTTTACTTAAGAAGTACAGCTGTTTCTTAGCTTTTACCAGAGTGCAAATGTGTGGTGACTGTGATACTTCTATCGAGTGTCATGAGTGAAAAAAGCAGCAGGTAAATCGATAAAAAGACCACTGACTGGATAATCTTTGTCACCAAATGCACTCAGTAAATTACAGTAATATACAAATATGCAAAACCTTCATGTTACTCCCATGAGAATAAACATTTCTCTCTGTATTTAAAATATGTAATTACTAGAAAAGGCATTAATGGTGAATAGAGTCCAGTGTTTGATATGAATTGCCTACTGCAAACAATATCCAAACAAACTGCTGTCAAGCTTTAACTTTGATAAAACTGAAGAAGTGTACACAGAAAAAACAAAAACACTTTGAAAATAACCATATCCCAGAATAATACATGTAGATTGACACTTTTTTTCACAAGGTAGCATTTTCATTAGAAAGCAAACTTAGGGAACTCTTTTTCCTGGCATGTCAATATCAAGCGCACACATGAAGAAGAGTATTAAAATGCAAAGAGAGAACATGAGCAAGAGCGCCACAGAGACAACAAAAAAGGCTTAAACAAGGTGAAACAGAGAGAGCCACTTAATGATGATGACAATGTTGATGACAGTGGTGCTGGGTGCTGCTACTGTTACCTTAGAGAATTGACCTTTGTTAACTGAGTCATTCTGACTGAATGAGAGCAGACCATTCAGAGAGGACCACTGGTGGTTTATGCCCTTTTTCATTACAAAACATTACCACTCTCCACGGACTCTTTTTAGATCTATTTTGGGATGCCGAGTAGAGGAAAAGAGGAGAAAAGGAGAGGAAAATGAGAAGGGAACGAAAAGTGACAGGATGGAGATGAGCTAAATGTTACTACAAGATAGATATAGGCTTCTGACTCTACATAATTCTGTCATTTACACTTCTTTTTAATTTTTTTTTTTTTTTTTTTTACAATTTTACAGTTTTTCT
>VVHJ01000057.1:0-15389 GCA_015107715.1 Tylochromis polylepis | reverse complement strand
AATTTTACAGTAATTCTTCAAGTGTTACTCTTTCCATCTATTTTCAGCATCCATCCATTTTTCAAATTCTTCGGTTCCTTCCTATCTCGCTTTTTCTCCTGTTTTAACACTTTATTGTCTCCATCTTGTTTGAGCATGAGTGTGCACACTGTATTTCTGATGAGGCTAAATTATTGGACTTTGAGATTATGTGACTATTAAGATAAGTGTCTCTGCTGGAAATGCAATTAACTGCAAATTGTGGGAAAACGAGCCAGTGAAGATTTCCACACTGAACCATTTCTTTTGGATTCTACAATATTTAAAATTTTCTTTATGCAACTTATAAAAACTGAAAACTCCACAAATATATGACGTTGGCTAATGGTTGGCTAATTATGAATATCATGCATCATCATAATACAATGTTGCAAACAAGGGAATTCTTTGCAAAACCACTAACTGTAAAAGCCTCATGAGTTATAAACAGTAGAGATACACACAATATCTTTGGCAAAACAAAATTTCACCCAGATTAAGGAGGGTCTTGATTCATAGATAAGGATCCATAGCAGGAAATAGCTCTAAGATGGGCATTTTCTCTCTCTCTCTCTCTCTCTCTCTCTCTCTCTCTTCATCTCTCTAACAAAGATCCTCCTTTCGTTTTTGTATTGCACATTATATCCTGTTTTTCAGTGGCTTTGAGTTGACTGACTCCCCCTCTTCAAACATCCGCACTACCAGTGTTTATCTTGGCATCTAATACCATTCATCCATCTTGCTCTATAGGGGTTTAAGTGGCGTCAGATTGATCTAATCAGGGGACTAATGGCCTTTTACAGCTAAAAGTCCAGGGCAAGCCTTTTTCCCTATCCAGAGGGAACCACTGAAACTGAAGATGCCTCTTCTACAGTGGGTTGGTTGTTATTTCTTGCAAGACTATCTTAACCTAATACCACTGCCTTCACCCATCCCCCTTGGTAATTCATGCTATTCATTGCTTACCTAAAGCCTTGAGCTGTTACTCATGAAGTGAAGAATGGCTCCCCTGAGCCTTCTGCACATCTGAAAATTTAGTATAGAGAACTGTAAATCAGCCCTTTCCCCCTGGTATTAAAATAATCAATATTATCTGCATGTAATGGAATGGGATGGCACAGTGTTATAGTGCTTAGCACTGTTGCCTCACAGTAAGGTTTGTGGTTCCTTTCTGGGGCCCTTCTGTGTGAAGATTGCATGTCCTCCCTGTGTTTGAGTGGGTTTCCTCCAGGCTGCATGTTAGCTTAACTGGTGATTTGAAACCGGCCATGGATGTGAAGTAGATAAAGTACTGTGATAAAGATAAAGTGTGTGGAATAGGAGACTGCATGAAAATGTGTTAAAATGTGACTTCTGTTCTAAAGAGCGCTGAGAATCTAACATGACTAGAAAACCAAAAAAAATAAATAAAAAAATCTGACATTGTATACTTGTAATTTTAAAGATGTTTACATGCAGTGATGGTTTCTTGGCCAAATTATCACAATAGAATGATGCACCATTTAATCATTGAACTCTGAAATAAGAACAAGACAGTAAAAAACCTAAAAGTTGAAGTTGAATTGTTTTCTAAAGCAACTGAGAAAGTCTATGTAGTGAGGTTTCAGCAGCTAGTTTTTAAAGTTGTTTTAAAGTCTTTGTTTAAGGCAAAAATAATATAAATAATAAATGTATAATGTAAATAAATTGCATGCTAGCGGTCTATTTTGCAATTCTTCTCATTCATAATATCTGAATATTAATTCATGTAGTTTTAACGATCCAGAAAGTTATGGTTTCACTCACCAATTCAATTTATTAAGACAATACATTTAAATATTTTAACTGCTTAAATAAACCCATAAAAAGCATTTCATAATAACTGACTAACCTCTATTACTACTACAATACTGAGGCATTTAGTTATCATGCACACCTGCACGACACAGATATTGTACATGCCAGTGAGCACATACTTCAAATTATACACCTACCACCACACAAAGTACTGAAAATCCATTTTAATTACTATGGTAGTAAAAACGTGACAGATCTTCCCCTTCCCCTCTTAAGCTCGTTTCATGGTGACAGAGAAAGAAATTCACAGTATCTCTGGCAGCACACCTTTCTGCTGACCATCTTGCTGAGAGGAATGCGCAGCCAGGCAGTCTGCAGCCCTCACCTGGCAGATTTAATAATAGCCACAGGAAAAGAGTCAAACACTAATCAGCCTGGGTAAAACAAGAAAGGTAACTGCTCCCTCTCCCTCACTGTCTCTCCCTTCAGTGACCCAAATATTTAATATTCTACTAGGTCTTTCTTTCCTCTCCTGCACAGCCCTTCAACCTAGTTCCAATTAGTATAGGCACAAGCCATTTGACTTTTATAGACTCGATATGTCGGCACAGCCAGAGGCCAAAGTGGCATGCAGGGACAATGCAGAAAGCTGAGTCATGCCTAAGTGCTACCATGTTCTTAGGTCTCAAACAAGGTAGTCTGCAGTGGATAAGCAGGATTATGATCATGAAAGTATGCATTATTCTTACATAATTAATTAAACAGCCACAACGCAACTGTGCTCAGTCGTGAGTCATAGCATTAAAAAAAAACAAAAACACACAAACAAATTATAAATGTGCAGTTATTCCAGATAAACAACTCACTGGACAAGAGCTGTCCCAGTGTCATCCAGTTAAAAATTAAAATATAAATCTGACTCCCTCAGATACCATCCTTCATTCCTGTTGTTATATACTGTAATTCTGAAGAAAAAAAAGAAGAAAAAAAGCTCTCTTTCTCCAGGTTTCACAACCGCACTGAGTCAGCTCTCCTTTAAGTGTCAAATGATTCACATGTGTTTTTGAACTCGGTAAATCGTGCAATTTCAATTCAGCTGGACCTGCTAGGTTTGACAAAATTGATCATTCCTCTATCTCACATTGTCTCAGCCATGTTGTTGGCATTCAGGATCAGACTCTGCAGTGGTTTGCCCCTCACCTGCAGGAGCAAAAGGTTAAGGAATACTTGTTTATTTCCCCTGCAACCATCTCTCAGGATAAGAAATGCAGTTTTTATTCAACCCTCATTTTTTACTCTGACTGCTCTGAGAACATACACCTGATATTTTGTCCAAGATTCAAAGTATACAACATCATTTATTAAATATGTTGGCGGCTCTTTATGCATGGGAATACATGGATTCCAGTGGCACAGCGTCACTTAGTGTGCATTGATGATGTGACAAAGACACAGAGAAACAACTCAGGTTCAGCGAAATTCATTGGATGACACTTTATAGTGCAGAAGGACAGAACAAAAATTGTGTCCGTGTCCAAAACTATGTGGATCTAGCTGTACAATCTCATTAAGTGCTCTAAATGAAAACAGATATTTAAGAAAGACCTATATTTAGCTTGACTTGACAGAGGTAGGTGACATTGCTTAGATTACATTCGCGCATCAGTCTCATTGTAAGTTTTTGAATTGTCCATCAATCACACAAAGTAAAAAGAAATAGTAGGAATTTAAAATGAGTGAACGATCACTGTCAGTATCATATGTACTGTAGCATATAAACTGCTTTCATAATATGATTTTGCAGGTTGAGCCACTCAAATGTAACAGGTTAGCACATGCAATCTGTTACACATCTGTTATACAGCTGTTGTAGCTGTCAAACGCCTGCTACTTTGAGTATCTTTAATGTGCTATATACACAAATAATTTGGCAGCATTAACTCATTAACTGGTTACTTGAAGCACAGCAAATGCTGTTAAAACATTATTAAAAAAAAAAATCTGACAGTAATGAATCTGTCACCACAGTACCCTAAAATAAACTGTCAGTCATTCAGATGGTTATGTGTGCTAACAGCTAGACTGTGAAGTTTTCTGGAAACAGCAGAGTAGCAGCCATCGCATTATCCCACACTGTAAAGTACTACTTTTCCCTGGATATTTCAAGCTCTGCGGTAGGTGAATTGCTATTTTAAAAAAGTGAGCACAGAAAAATAAACTAAGATACAGGCAGCAGCGGTTGTATAATAAGTTTTGTACAGCAGCATTTTCCAGTAACATCCTGGAAATAATATTCTTCCAATTAAGTGGAGATATGAGACTTGTTTGAGGAAATGAATCTCCCGTCCTTTTTGTTTCTTGTCTGTCCCAGTTTTATTCCTGCTTGAACAAAGGCTTAATGCTGCGTTCTATGATGAGACAAAAGAATGTGATATGAGACGCACACTTTTGAAAGAACTCATACATACACTCCAATAGGAACACATGGTTGTTGCTATAATGAGCTTGGCTAAAAATTCTGTGTGTTCTGGAGTTTCTTGGCAAATATGTGCAGGCAAACACAAGAAAGTGCAAAGATTTGGTGGATGTTTACAGAATCTGTATCCAAATGAAGGATAAACTGAGCTATCCTCAGCTGAGCTGCAGGCCACAGAACCAATGAGAGATATTAATGCCTAATTAAAAGGGACAGAGCATGTTCCCATGCTGTCTTGGCATGGATGAACTGTGGTTCTGCACAGCACATGATTCAGCAAAATTACAAGCGTAGATTATGCATACTATGTTGTTCCGGTCCTTATTTGTATTCCATTAAATCTAATTTGACTGCATGTGTCTTGGCATCCTAAAAGCTGTGGTCATATTTGGTCATATGCCATGCCCTGGACATTAAGCACTAAGCCATCTGCATTTGAAATGCCATTGTTGCACATGCCAACCAATAAACACCTCAGGTATTGGGAGTTCAGCAAGAGAAAGACTGAGAGAACGGAAGCGTGAAAGTGAGACAGAAAGGGGGGGGAACTGAAGCACAAAAGATTGGAAATTCAAAAGAATGACGAATCGAATCGTTTTGTGTGGAGGTGTGATAATCGCTAGGCAGTGAATATGGATTTAACTGGCTGCTAATAAGGCATTCTATCAGTCAGATCAGTGGTGGGCTTTACAACCAGCATTTCCAATTTGAATGGAGTTAAAAAAGACCGACGCACTGATTGGATAAGGTCCGACAGCACATTTTCAATGGGATGCGCTGTGATCATCTGAGTGTGCAGACGGCACCCATCCCACTCTGTCTCCCTGTGGCCACCACCCCAGCATAAAAGCACAAACAGAGCAGCGTGGCTTGTCTATTCTGAATCTATAAAGTGGTTCTAGGTGTCCTTTTTTGTGGTTATTTTTTAAGTGCATACTTACTCGGCCGGAGAACCAACACGGCAGCTGGGTATTATGATAACCTTTAGACAGGTGATCGCAACACAAGCAACTGAACTATTATAAATACATGGCACTTCTTTGGTTGCGCAACAGGTCTTACCCTTTGTTCCAACCAGGTGCAGCGAAAGTGACGGTTGTATTGAATGCAAAATTCAAGTTTAGGAAGCAGTAAAACACAAATCTGAAACTGTCAATTTGTGCCTTTCTAATCTACTAGAAAAGCTGTATGCAATGCGCGAGGTTAAAAAGACACGGGCATCCTCATCAGCCGATTACACTTGGACAAGGTCTTTAAAAAAAAACAAACAAAAAAAAAAAACACCTACCGGGAATGGCCAGGTTGGTGAGCGGGATAGTGTGCATGCTCTGCGGTAAACTTGCCATCCAGTCTGCGAACCGCAGGTCGCTTCTCCCGTGAGACGAAGCCATGCTTCCACCTTGCACAACGCTCCGTTCTCCCTGACCGGTGCCTGCGCCAACCTGGAGCGCGCGCTCTCTCTTTCTCTCTACACACAGACACACTCGCGCCCTGCCTCACTTTCTCTCAGCATCCCTATCTCGCGCACACACACAGACACACACACACACACACAGACACAACTGCGCGACCGAGAAGTCAGTCCCCCCCCAAAGCAGCACACAGAGGCGTGTTGCACATTTATGAAAATGCAGTTGGACGGATCTAAATATGGCAACATTCGATGGTTAGACGCCCAATAGTAACATAGCCTAAACGCCGCAATGGGTATGTTTCAGTACTAGTCACTTACAAAATAAAAAGCAACATATAATGAGCTCGTGTTTTTAGCATTACTGCACAGAGTATGAATGCTAGACTACACTACACAAACCCATAAGGTTGCCAGAACACCCCCATATGAGGGCAGCATGTTAAATATTTTGGAACCACATAGTTGGATATGAATAGCCTATGTAAAAAGGTCTGCCAACCTGATTCCATAATTCAAGTCGTGCTTTTACTGAGGTTAGACAATTTTGGAGATTTAAAGCCATGTTTTTAGGGGACTGGGTATGTGCATTATCCAAAAGGTTCAGTTAGTGTAGCATTTTAAAATAAGATGGACAGAGATTAAATTCTAATTCCTAGTTAACCTATGTCTGATCTGAGGTCATGCACTTGAATCACTGAAAGCTATATGGAAATGACCCATTCTGCATAATCAGTGTGATTAGAATCAATTGGCTGGCCAGCTTAACATGAGTCATTCAGAAAATAGGTTGTAATGGTATAAAGACAGAGAATATACAAAACCTTTTTTTCATGGTCAGTATCATGATGTTCAAACACTCCAAGGATTTTATTACCTAAATGGCAGCAAAGTAGATGACTGACTTCTGCCAAAATCTGTTTTGTTGTTGTTGTCCTTTTCCCATTCTGGTTGTGTTTTCTACAATTATGTGTTTGGAGGAGTGTCACGAGAGGACTGGATTATCAAATCATCAGCCAGCAAAAACGCAGAAAAAAGATCAATATTGCCATAAATACTGTGCATAATCACTAATCGCTGCCATGTCTCCCAGTATAAATATAGGTCTCTCAAATAATAGCCTTTGCCTTGGTTGACCTTAAACCCAGTGTTCAAATGAACAATAAACATATTTAAAAAGAAAAAAGGGGGCTAAATTCCCATTATATAAAATAAAATGCCTAATTCATGACAGCTGTTAATGTCAGAGTCTGCTTTCAACAATATTTCAGGTTGATTGCCACAAACCTGAGCGTCCAAAAAGGACTTCTGTCTCTTTAACTAGAACTTTAAAACCCATTTTTATTAATATTCCCTTTTGAAAAACTCAAAAGCAAGGTCACACATTTGTATTTTTCAAAAACACGTTCCTACTAAAACCTGCTGCGTTCTTCGAATTCCCTCTTCAGTGAATTCAAATACAAGTATGAGAACTAGGTTACAAAATGTAGGCTTATGGGGTACCGCTTTGGTTTGACTCATGAAGGACTGTGCTGGATTAACATCAACGGCCGGTGGCAAGAGCCCCTGTCACTTTCTTCCATTTTTCTGCTTGATGATCCAACCCAGTTGATCTTCTTGAACCCAAAAGCCTACTAGCTGAATTCTCAGGTTATATAACAGCCCTCTGGTAATGCCAGCGCCTCTCTACCCGAGTGGAAAAATCGAATCGAGAATGTAAACGTTTAAGCCCACCATCCATATACACAAAAGCTTTAACCTGTAATGTGTCAAAAACTCTTGATGAGCTAAATAACTTGAACACACAAAACATATCTGCTGGTTTTAAGATTCTTATTCAAAAAGAAAGAAAAACAGACTTTGTTTCACTCTGCATGCCAGCTTGTATTTTATTTTATACACAATTGCATTTCAACAGCAAATGTCTCAGTAAAAATTTTTAAGGCTTCATGTTTTCTGGTTGAAATATCTGTCCTATGTCAAAACACCTGAGGTCGAGAAAAACAGACAAGTCTACCTTATGGCAGAGGTTGATAGTAAAATAATGGCTATTACTACATCATTTTCATTATTAAAAAAAAAGAAAACTATTAAACACTGGAAGCCTCATCTACAAACTTTTTTCCCCATTCCGTGTTACAGCACAATTTAAAACAACTACATACATATTTCTTCTACGATAAATGAATACTCACTTGACCTATAGGACACTGGTTTTCAGTTACTACATTTCAGTAAGACACAAGCACGCCTTTCAGTTTATCAATCATATTCGAGTTACAGTTGGATAATATGTAGTCGTTTGCCCAAATAATAAATGGTGTCGCACATTCCACTGTTGTTCCTTCACCAATGAAGCAGGGAGGAGAGGTCTGGAGTTGATATAAAAAGTTGCAACATTTCACATTATACATTTTGATTCTTCAATTACTGCTTGTTTCCACTTAACTGCATACTGATTGCTACTGTTAACATCTACTGTTATGGTGTAGAGAGCCAAAACGCTGGAAATTGTCTCACAGTTCAAATATTTGACCTTTCTTATTTATTTCCCAGAAAATCTGATTCAAAAGAGTTTTTGCATCATTTCTTTTGAAAATACTAGTAAAGTTGGAAAAACTAAATAATATCAATATTTTTAAAGCAATTTTCAAACTGATGATTTGGTAAAAGACTCGCATAAGTAAAAAAAATAAAATAAAAAAATAAAATAGTAACTTAAATGTGTAAGAGGTCTTATCTTTTGTCAGATAAGACCACAAAAATAACCGTGTACAGTGACTTTCATTAATCACATTCAGTTAATAATACAGAAGTAAATATTTGAGAGCTGCATGCTGATTGCCAAGAAAAGTGAACCAGGTATGTTTTTTATAAGCTTATTTGACCCATTTCAGGCTGTTAAATAACCTGATCTTTATCACTGAGAAATTAAGTGACAAACCAAAAACACATCTCTGAGGCCAGTGGAAGCTCCTCTAAATTTGCTGCATAGGCTTCAGGTTGGGGGACACCTAGAAAACATTAGACAGAGGACAAGTAGAAGTTTCATGTTTAATAAACCCAAAGGCTGAAAATGCTTTATAGTGCTGGTAGCTTAACTGTTACATTACTCACCTCAAAATCTGTGCCAGTGCATCCCTTGATATCTTCGGGAGTAAGTCCCTCCCATATTTCTACCAAGGTCAGACCTTTTGTTTTATCGACATCAAACACAGCCTGGCCAAAAAAATGAGAGAAAGTGGACAGAAATGAGCAAGAGGAATAAGAGAAGTAAGGAAAAAAGATGGGGCATTTAGAGGGAGAGAGATGAGAGAGGGTGATTAGACACAAACACAAAACAGTGAGAATGAGGACTTCTGTGACAGACAGGTTTGAGCCTTATGGCGTCTGGTCACTGGGTCACAGTCAAGGATGTGGGGTCCTCATTTATCAAAAGGGACCCAAAAGAGACAACCTCCAGAAAAATACATCAGTGCCACAGGCAGAGGGCCAGAGTACCACTTTAGTGTCATCCATTCAGCAGATGACAAAATAGCTGCAATTATTGGTGACACATCCAGGAAAGGCCTCAGAGAGTGGTCCTCAGCTATCTGAAGCTGGACTACTACAAAGTAGTAAGCAGTTTTATTTTAACTGGTGCACCATTTTTAACAGATTACTATGTTATTGATTCAAATATGAATTTTGGTATAATGTTTGAAATAGTGGTTGCTGTGATGAATTTACACTGTACTTATGCACACTTCTCTACATTTAGGGATTTGTGAATGTGCACTTTGAGGACTTGTGAATGCATACATAAAAACTGATAGACTGCAGGCTTCGAAACAAGCCTACACAATTTGTGCACACAGTGCACTCATAAATGAGGCCCTTGGAGATGTCAATATTAAGTGTAATGAAGTACAGTAACAGCCAAAGGCATTAGCCCTGCAAAACAGAACCTCAAATGACCATGTTAAATCCCACCAAACTTACATGCCGAAGGGCAAAATACAGTAAATGTGAATATTTAAAGAAAATTTGACTAATGTTCTGTCTACTGAAAAGTAGCCAAAAAAGACCCATTAATAGCTTTCCTTCTTTTATGAGCCAAAACCCCTTTTCACACATGCACTGTAGCCAAGTTTCCAGACACTGCAAATAACAGGTGCATGCCACAAAGCTAATGAGAGTGGACATTAGCCAGTCTTAAACCTTCCAGCAAGCACAAGTCTGCATGATGTCGGATTACTGTGATGTGCGTCTCGCTCAGTCAATTGTTCAGAGCATTCATTGCTAGTAAGTGGGCATCAGTTCAAGGTGTCTCAAACCCTTGCCTTGGATTCCCTTCTTGCATATATTCAAATACAATTAGTGAAAAAGTACACTGCAATTTTCTCTGCAACTGAAGATTTTCTTTAACCATTTTAAGTCAATATGTAATATTTCTCCATCTATCTTCATTTAGCTCCATTAACAGCTGGCTACTGAAAGTGTATACAGCAGTATAAATCTTAAATGCCAAGTTTGGTAAAAACTGTATAAGAATAAGATTGTACCTTTAATTTTGAAACTGAACTATGTATGTATCTCACCAATAGGTATCAATAGATTGCAGTCAAGTGAATTCTGTTTTCTTACCCCTCCTGATTCAAGGACATAATGTTATCTATGGTGGCCACTGTAGGACAAATAATATCTGGCATCTGTTCCTCTGTCAGACTGCTGTTTACCTCAGCAGTAAATATGTGTCCATGTCTAAACACATCTGGTAGAAGTCTATGAGTCAATGAAAATCACTTCTATCCTATAGCAGTGACACTCCGGTAAGTTGTTGAGGATATCCTGATATCTCATACTATATGTGAATCTATTCAAAATGTTTACCACAGGTGAAGTGTGATTTTTAGGACACTCAAGCCTAACATTAGCTGGCATAATGTTAGCCTCTAACCAGGTAGTGGTGTTACTTAGCCGGCTTGTTGTCTGATGTCTGCAGATGGAAGAGTTGAATGTCTAATCTGCTGACCAAAAGTGTGACAATCAGGAATAAATCAGCATATTTATGTTTGTGTTAAAGACCTGACTTCAGGACATGAGGCTTGAGTTTGGGAGGAAGAGGATGAGGTGGAAATGAGGCAGGAGAGAAAACAATGGTGGAGGAGGCAGATGAAGAAGAGAAGAAAGACATAGTGAGAAAGAGATCATAAAAATATACATGTACAAATGTTAAATGGTATAGTTAAAAAGAGCTATTTATAAGGTGTATCACATATGTGGCTGTATGTAGCCCATCTCAGCAACTGTTTTTAAGATGGTGAGGCAACATGGCAGCTTCCACAAACTGGCACCCACTCCTATGTACTTTTAACAGATTAATTCTAAGTTTATGAGAAAGCATCAATTTGTTGGAAGATGTGATTACACACTAATCAATGTATATTAATGAGTACAATTTTTTTCAATTAAATAACCTAACAAAAACTTATTACTGTTCCTTCTATTCTATTCTTACGCTTAAACCTTTTAAGCTAACTTCGTACACAGTATCCTGCTTTGTGTTCTGATTATTTTTATGTGTGTACTACAAGTTATTTTATAAAATGTGCCAAATTTGTCTTTTCAAATTGAATGTGACATTATCGTCATTTAACAGACTGCAGCTTCTCAACACATGTCTAATATGACAGCTTAAGTAGGGGTTCGTACTGTACAGTTTATATTATAGCTATTAACAACTGATGCAGGGCAAAATGCCATTATCCCTATTTATGCAAACAACGCAAAAATACTTTATATAGACATGCACACTCTTCGAAGCTGGCCCTGTTGCTTCCCTAAGCAGGGCCTGACAGACTAAGCCATATTCACATTCAGGCAAAGCCTGTCAGGACTCTCAGCTCATTAGAACTATACACACAGTAACAGGGCAGGAGGAAGAGCTCTCACTCCAGTATTAGCAAGACAGATGGAATGTCACAAGGAACAGGGGTCTATGGATAACACAGACACTGACATGCATCTCTAATTGTGACACGTGTCGCTGGTGATTGGGGGAAATAAAAAATTGTCAAAATGTGCCAAAGGGTATAATTTAAGATGCAGCAGTAATGTACTCGTATGATAGGTGCCGTGCTATGTCAATGTGAAACTCCCTGTTTGCGTTACAATGCAAAAAAAACTTGCCAAATAATGGCATGGGTAAGCACACTTTAAAATGAACTAGCAGCTGATTTCATTTACAAATAGCCACACTATACTAATGAATAACCAACCGTGCCTCCATTTGCAAAGCAGCCTTTTGTTATAAAAATGTTGAGTCACCCTTCTCAACAGTCTTCAAAGCCAGCACCATCATTAACCAGATTGATGCAAGTTAGTCATTAAGAAGCTGGTAGTCTTCCCCATGTGCTGTCTGGCGAGACGTGGGCTGAATGTCATGTAACAACACTAAAGCACACTCTCTCGGTCAGCTTAATGTTTTAGACAAATGTGAATACAAGAGAAAAGGAGGGAGGAGAAATTAGCACCTGACCTTCCAACAAATAAACAACAGCTTATCCAGCATCCTGTCAATATATTGCAGCAATTATAAGGAGTAGCTTTTGAGATGCTTTCAGACAAAAGATCGCAGGAGGACCATAAAAGAATTTCAATTTGGTTGCTGAAAAATAATTGCCATCACTGGTATTGCTGTCATTATGGAAAATGTCAAAGGTAATGATTTTATGCCCCCATTAAATGATTGAATAATTCAGGAGTCATTGTGTTTCATTGGTAAATGAATGGGCAATTATTATTTTTTTGCTTCCTTGTTTTTAAAGTAGGATTTAACTGATAAGATGAGAAAAATACTCAAAGCTAGTGTGGAGACCTTTGTCATGGCAGCATATAAAGCAACAGTGGGAACAGAGGTGATAAGAATTACTTCACGCAAAATCATTGCAATAAAACTCCTGCAAGTCAACTAACTGTTAAATGAGGCAAAGTAGTAAAGAGAGAAGAAATGGCAACATGGTGTACAAAAATGATTCCAGCAGCAGAGACACAACCTGAGGCAATCGATTTCCTACCACCCTTAGCTTTAAATCATAATATTACTATTTAGGACAACACTTGAATTGCTATCCCTCCTGGACATGGTGATCCAAGGAGGATGCTGTGTTTGTGTGAATATATTGCCTAGGTCAGCATGTGTCTGTGTGCGGAGTGTATTTGGCAGGTTTTGAAGGTTTTAGTTTCTGTTCTTATTTCAAAAACAATTTGGAGCAGAATCATGCAAGGATAGAAACCAATGGACAATAAAGTACAAATGAGCATTAACGCCTTTATTAAAGGTACTATGTCCAAGTAATATGTCCATGTCTTCTATCACCTCTCGTGATCATCATATTTTCTTACAGTCCACAAACAGGATTATACAGTCTTCTGGGCTAAAAAACCCTCCCAAAAAACTCCATCTTTTTACTGATTGGATGCTGTATTTCATTTACCCAACCATAGGTTACAGCTTACACTCAGGTCTGTAAGTATTTGGACAGTGATATACTATATAATTTTGCAAATTGTGAGTAAACTGCAGAATTTATTTCAAAGGCTTTAAAAAAATATTTTATTAACTATTTAGGAATAGTCTCCTAAAAATAACCAGACAATGGAGTGACAATCGGTTTCATGGCCAGTTCTCTCTTTATTCCACAACAAATTAAGTAGATAAAAGATAAACACTCTTGAGGAGGTAGATGCATCATTTTCTCTAATGCAAACTCTAATGCATTTTCTCTCAAGCAATACTTCCATGAATATAAATACAGAAGATTTATGACAAACTGCACACTCATAAGCAGGAAGGCCAGATTAGACTTTACCAGTAAATATCTAAGAGAGTCTGCACAGTTCTGAAAATAAATAAATAAATCTTTGAACAGATTAAATATAGATTAACTCACACCATTCTGGTAGGAAGAGAATAATATTCAGAGGGTTAGGAAGAGCTCATGATCTGAAGCTGTCAAACATTATCTGTCAATTATAGTGGAGGCAATGTTATGGCATGAGCAGGTATGGCTGCCAGTGGAAGCGTTTGTTGATGTTGGTGAGGTGACTGCTGACAGAAGTAGCGGGATGAATTCTGAAGTGTACAGGGCTATATTTTCTGCTCAGATTCAGCCAAATGCTCCATAACCGATTGGATGGTGCTTCACAGGGCAAATGAATATTGACCCAAAGCACACTGCAAAAGTAAGCCAAGAGTTTTTAAAGACAAAGAAATGGGATATTCCTCAATGGACTAGACAGTCACATGACCCCAACCCAACAGAGCATAGAGAGACCCACAAACAAGGAGCAACTGAAAGAGGTGGCAGTAAAGGTCTAGAAGAGCATCTGAAAAAGCAAGCATAGAATTTGGCGATGCTGACGAATTCTAGACTTCAGGAAGCTGTCAGCTGTGAAAGACTTTTATCCAAGTATTAAAAACAATCTTTATATTTATAATTAATTTGTTGAAATATCTTTGAGTCTCTAAACATGAGGAACTACATGTACAATTGGCTGTAATTTCTAAACTGTCAATGTAATATTTTTATTAAAACCCTTCAGTTAAAAGTGAAAGCGTGCAATTCAGTCATATGTTGTTTGATTTAAAATGCAATGTGGTGTTGTACAGAAAAACAAAAAAGTTTTTTGCCTTAACTCCTATGGACCTGATAGTATGTCTAAGATTCATCTTTAAAACACAAGTTAAGTTTTCTCGATGTCGTTCATTGTTCCTAATGTACACATGTGTGTGCAGACATACATGTTAGTGTCACAAGTGTTTGATATATGAGAATTTACCAACACAAAAAGTTACGTGTGATAATTAATGGGTTTTTTTGCTGTTTTTAATCATTGTTATTATCATGGAGAACAATGGTGGCAGAGCAGACTATTGACCTACTTTTACAACTATTGCTGGTGAAATTATTCCACAAGGACTCTATTAACTTGTGAGAAGCAAGGTTGATTATGCTGAAAATTACACTGGGAAGAAGAAACAATTTCCTCTCACGAAACACAGTCTCCCATAGCTCCCTGTACATGGTCTGGAAGACTACCAGGCATGATAGCATAACTGGTGTGGTTGATCTTCTCTGCTCTGTCTGTGGTGGAGTAAAACAGGTGCATAAATAGATGCACATAAACTCACACACATAGACTAAAACAGAGAGCAGAGGTGCTGATGCAATTAAAAAAAAAAATTCTATTGCTGGAAGTAAAATGAACTAAAGCCCCTGTTGTGTATCTTCTCTCTCCTCACCAATATTCCTGAAGATGAGAAACAGAACTGTTGCATCTATGTAGTTCTCTCTACGGCACATAGTATGTGTTAGGGCAGGTGGACGGTGATATATCAACCATGTGCAACGCTAAAGGTTTTTATCCCCAATACAGGGGAAAAGCAAAAGAACCAACAACAGCACAAATATAAATTAGGTCTACATTCCTGGATGTTTCAAATATTTTTTAAAACTGCTCCCAACACAACTAACAACTAGGCTCTGCCTAATGCAGTACCATGCTGAAGCCTTGACAAGCGTCTTCTAACTTGCAGCTAAGGAAGGACATCAACATCAGTTGATAGTCACAGGTAGTGATGGGAATAACAGCGTTATTAGTAACGGCGTTACTTTTTTCAGTAATTAGTAATCTAACTAACTACTATTCCTATCGTTACAACGC
>VVHJ01000055.1:7858-35079 GCA_015107715.1 Tylochromis polylepis | reverse complement strand
AAAAAAAAAAGAGAGAGAGAGAAAAAAAAAAACAAATAACACCCCCCACACACACACACACACACACACACACACACACACACACACACACACACACACACACACACACACACACACACACACACACACATCAAAACAGCATCCTGTGATTTCTAACAAACTTAAGATGTCTTCTGTGAACCAAAGCTAGTGTCACGCAACAGATGGTTAGATGAATGTATTTTTCTTGTGTGCGCAGCTTGTGCTTAATAAATGTACCAGCTTCATTCAAATGGTGGCTGCACTGCACACCGTGCATATGTTATATTTTATGGTTAGCACTGTCACACAGAAAGATGAAGTTTATATCACAAAAGACAGTATTAGAAGTCTGAGATAGAAGACGTTAGTACGAATTTTTGCCAGTTGAATTGGAGAAACCCAAACTGCTTGTGAATCTTCAATATGCGTTCAGAAAACTCTGCAAAAAATTCCAGCTGTTAAGAAAAAAAATCAATATTGGCCCAGTTTTTTTTTTTTTTTACAGCGCAAAGATGGGAGCCAAAATTTCCCACTTGCAACTTGCGGGTGCTTATTGCAAAAGTGTGTGGGCAAATATAACTAAAGTTTCAGAGCCGAGAATATCACACACAGTTTAATGCTTTGAATCCAGTCTTCAGAAGAAGCACTTTCCTTCTGTTTTTCAAGCTGATTTAATTTGGGTGACAACAAATCTTTTCCACTCATTTACAAACCTGAATTCCCCTCACAGTGTTCTCTGCGTAGCCAACTTCATTTCACAGGCTCCAGATCTTATCGACTATTATTTGAACCCCTGTGAAGAAGCTGCAGGTGTATAATAAAGTGAAACCCTCCCTCCAGTGTGAAGAGCCTCACTTGACTGTTTGCTTTGCAGTGCAAAGGTGACCCGTAGCCCTCTGAAACTGTCTGGGGACACTTACAGAGGATTGCAGCATTATCAGCAACTCCAGCTGTGACACAGATGCTGTGACCTGTTGAGAAAGGAATCACAATGGCATGCCTTATAAAGAGAACAAAACTGTACATTTCTACATATCACATCAATCTATGGACTATTTTTAGAGTAGATTGAAGTCAGATATATGCAGTGCTTAAGATGTTAGATTATAATGCTGTAGCGCAATAGGCAGCGTGTGCATGCAATAATTCTGCCTCGTACAATGACGAATGAGCTTAGTCAAAAAATGGCAAAATTTTTGCATCATTTTCACGCCTTTTCATTTAACTTTGGCAAAAACAAAAAAAACCAGATAACATTCATGAATGTAAAAGAGAGATGGCAAAAAGTTTACCTGCATTGCTCATATCTTTTTTCTTTTCCTTGTTTTCATGTTTAAAGACATTGCCAATAATTGGCATCTATTATGCCATCAAAAGTGCATATACAAATGAGACGATGGAGCCATTATGGAAACAGCCATCAAGAGGTTTTGAAAGCTATTGTTTTTTAAAAATGTTGTGGCTCAGGGATACACAGAATTACCCAGACAAGAATGGACTGAAAGTAATTATGGATAAACGCTGTTCACGATGTCTCGAGCCATTTGACAAGTTAAAGTGGCTGTTTGGTCTCTCGGGGACTTCAACAGCTGTTTGACAAGTATAACGTGTAGCATGGGGTCCTAGATACCACACGACACACATCCCCAAAGTAAGAGATGTACTCAAAGTTAAGTGTTTCTGTTGCCTGGTGATTCACATGGAAACTAGTACAATTTGTATCTCATGTATTATGGAAACATTCACCAGACGAAGAGGCATAATCTGGGGTTTCATTGAAGCTGATGGTTTTGCAGTGCAATCGTGTTTTTGAAACACATCTCAAAGCATTTACAAAACACTGTGTTGGATGGACTGTGCTTGGCTAACATCGTGACAAATTGTATATTCAAAATGTTATGGTTTTGTATTCTTTAACTATGAAATCGTTAACAATATTTTTTGTCAGAACTAGAACTGATTCAATTTTAGTCTTTGGGTCACTGTTAAGCCGCTATTTATGGAAGACATAAAAAAATATATGTAATGTAATGTAAAATATATGAAGAAATGATTATCTACTGTAAAAAAGATGCCAGAAATCAATAAACTGCTATGCCGTGCTAAATACTGTCAATTGTGCCTCTAACTTTTCTCCATTTTCTTTCATTTTAGACCAGAAAAAACAGAAAATTTCACGTTCTGCCAGTCTACGAGAACTTGGAAGTGGGCAGGGGAAAAAAAACAGTTTTTGAAAGATTATGGGTCATTGTGTAACTTGCATTACAATGAGATTACAGCACAATATTAGGATGATATATTATTAGGATCCAGTTCACAGGTGGCGCATTTTTCACCAGTCTTCATCAAAATTAGACGCTTGCAAGAGTAAACTATAGTACTTTTAAGTTTTTACAATATTTTGTCCATTACAGCCAATCAAGACTGGTTTAGACATGTTTACTGGCTAACAGTCAATATAGCTCGTGAAACTAATGTTATTGCCATGAACTGGTTTAAATTGTTTCACTGGTAGATTTTTATTATTTCCAATTGACTTCTTTTAAAGTATAGATCATATAAAATAAGACATGCAGTTATGTTTCATTGCATTTTTAATACTAAGCTAGCAAGCTCATTAGCGTACTATCTGTTGAAGTTGACGTTTAGAGCAGAAAAAAGAGGAAATGTAATCGTTTTTTAAACTTTTGCTGTATTCTAAAGTGAAAAAAATTAAACAAGGCTGCATATGAATTACTGCATACAGCCCTGTGAACACAGCTTTGGCATGTGAAGAAATCTAACACTTTACATGACAGCTGTTGTAGCCATGTGGGGAGGGATTTAGCAACTGGTCAGTTACTGAAACCCAAGTGACACGCTGCAAACGTGGGGGCGTTGGAGGCTGAAGTAGCATCCTGGGGCAATTGCATAGCTGGCAATTCAGTATTTGATGGACAGAGACGAATTAAGAGAGAAGAAATGTGGGCTGCTTGCATCATCCCCAAAAGTTCAAATGGCTACCAACATTCCCAGTCCTGGTAATATCAGCTTAAAAAGAAATGAAAAAAGAAAAAACAAAGTGACTTTTCATCTGAGGAATGGTACATTTACATTTTTGTGTGCTAGGCCTACTTCTGAATATTTGGCACTCAGTCTTCCAGCAGAAAAAAAGTCCTCCTGACCAAGCTGCAGATGTGTGGGCAAACTCGTGCAGTTAAACAAGATAAGATACAAGCACGATGACCTTCTCTAAATCTGTGAAGGATAAAAACAACTTAATTTTTAATATGTTTCTGAATTGCAGGAAGCAGAGCCGTGGCAGCCTCTTTACTTTCACTTCAGAAGTCAAGTAACTGTCAAAATCATTCTGAGCTTTCTGGCCGGCCGGCTTTGTGTTGGAGGAGAGACAGAAAGATGAGATCAACTGGAATAAAAGTTTCTCCAAAAGGACCCAATTTCAGAGGTTTTTTTTTTTTCAACTTTGGAGGCATACTTTTGATACTTTACAAAGTTAGCAAACTTGGGTTATCGCACCAGGTGCTTTTAGCAGAAGTCCTTTCTCCCACTCTCACCAGTGTAATATAACTTTAATACTTCAAATGGAGCTCAACAGCTGGGTCAGAGGGGCTCTGATTACATCTGTGACCTTCTCACACCAGAAGATACTTGAAGATTTATAGCCTTAAATGCTGTTAACTTTATCTGACCTGATTACTTTTAAACCCCACTTGTCTCCTGTTGTTTATCAGGTGCCATCATTACATTCACCAGTTTGCTATTTTTACTGTGCCATACTGTATATATCATTAGGGAATAAATCTCATAAGTAAGTGACAGCAGCCCTCAGCATGCAGGCACCAGCTAAGCCTCCAGCCATTAAAACACAACCATCTTCTTCAGTTAAAACTATTTTTAGAACATGTTTAGTGTGAGTGATTTTTAATGGACACTTGAGGAGAAAATGGGATTAGAGTTTGGATTGCAGCTCACAAAATCCAGTGTAAACATTTTGTGCAAGGTAAGTGCTAACTGAAACCTACACTTCATTTAAGGGGATGATCAAAGATCACTTAATTTTACAACCCATATACCAAACATGCACTCACTGGCCACAGTATTAAGTATACCTGCTAAACTGCTTCTTAATGCAAATATGTATTCAGCCAATCACATGGCTCAGTGTGCATTTAGGCATGTAGACATGGTTAAGACGACGAAGTTCAAAATGAGCATCAGAATGGCGAAAAAAGGAGATTTAAGTGACTTTGAATGTGGCATGGTTGTTGGTGCCACACAGGCTGATCTGAGTATTTCAGAAACTGCTGATCTGCTGTGATTTTTGAGCCATATCTCAGGTTTATAGAGAGTGATCTGAAAACAATAAAATATCAAGTGAGCAGCACTTCTCAGGGTTAAAATGTTTTGTTGATACTAGAGGCTTTGAGCTGACGAGAAGGCAACAGTAACTCAAATAACCATTCCTTACAACCAAGGTATGCAGAAGAGCATCTCTGAATGCATAAGACATGAAGCCTTGAAGCAGATGGGCTACAGCAGCAGAAGACCACATCAGGTGCCACTCCTGTCACCTAACAACAGGACACCGATGCTGCACTTCACACAGGCTTGCCAAAATTGGTGAACAGAACACTGGGAAAACATTTCCTGGTCGGATCAATCTTGAGTTCAGCTGCGATGCAGTCAAAATTTGGCATAAACAAACAACAACATCAGATATAGTCAGATTTAGGCTTTATTACCACTAACATGTCAGCTTAGAGGAGTATTTATCCCTGAATCACACAACAAATCCACTTCCCACATTGACGTATTTCTCTATCTTGAGCTCTCTGGATTCAAAAGCAGAGCTCTCCCGGGGCTTGCAACAACATCAAGTGTTTTATCAGAAGAAAATCTGCACAGTGACAAACTATGACAAGACTTTTGTGAGAAACCATCTGGGTGGAGATCAGTTGCGAGAGAACGTTGTAAAGGCACAGGATGAATGGGATGAGTATTAGTCTCATGAAGCCTAATTATTTAACCTCACTTTGTAAATTATGATGCAAATATCACACCTTAGATAGATTAAACAGTTGTGTTGAGAATAAATTATAATTCATGCCGGAAGATTGATTAGGCTATGCTGCGTGTACGCGTGGCGTGCGTGTTCCCTGCCGTGTGTGTATGTGTGGATATTTGCACAAGCCACGGCTGATGCTGTCATTAAATAGCCCCCTGGCCCTGCTCCTGAATTTGTTTATTCTGCACTGGGCATGGGAGTAGGTGGCAAACAGATGGGCATCCATGAATTATGGAAATTATGGGCTTTGATTAACCACCACACACTCTGCTGGATAAAAGTAACTCCAGGGTTGCCAAGTTATGTGGTGCAGTGGGCTGTGCCGTCAGTCAGTCAGCAGCATGATGGACCTGATGCGTGATTGATGTTGTTTACTGTTCAGTATTTAAAAGAACGTAGAGTAAAACGGACACTTTGTTCATACTATGATTCCTGTTAGGTTTTGTTGAAAGGGAAAATGCACTTCCAAATTCTGATGGTTTCAATCCCTTTGCTGTAACTTTGCAGGCACGTTTTGGTGGAATTAGGTACCTAACTTTGGTGGAAACATCTGATATGTGTGCAGAAAATGTGAGGATGTACAGGAAGAAGTTCACTGCTAAAAGCTAACCTGTGTTTCTCTTGTCAAAAACAAGCTGTGGTTTTTCTGGATGACTTTGTTACACTATGTTGAATTTGCCCAGATTATTAAAAACATGTTATTATTATTAATATGATTATTATTATTATAGGTTTTTGGAGAAATGCATCTGTTGCTGAAACAGAAGATTTAAACCTCTCCCATATGCACTGTAAATAACACCTTGTTTAGATTTACATACTAGACAAAGTCAGACCCACTTTCAAATGAAATTCCCACAAAGAAACCGCATCATTTTTATTTATTTATTTTTGATACATAAAACAAGCTGGTTTTATTGTTTAGTTTTGGAGCTGCTGGTTGACAAACACTTTGCTCCCCTTGGGCAGAGCCAGGCTAGCTGTCTCTCTCTGTTTCCAGTGTTTGTTAATGTGAGCTAGCTGTCCACTGGTTCCAGCTTCATAATGTATAAATGTGAGAGTGGTATCGATCTTCTTGTGTAAAGTGAAAATGCACATTTCCCAAAATGTTGAACTATTCCTTTAAGTGCACCGTTCAACCGCTTTAAATTCACTTTTAGATCCAGACTTACTTGCTGGTCAAATTATATTGATTTATGCAGGTTATTAACAGCCCTGTGGGCTCTGTTCTGGGAGTATACTATGAATATAAGAAGTATTTGGCTCTTGGTTCTCTTTAGCACCATAATTCATCCTTTAAGGATGAGTGTTCAGTAACATGCTGCCTGATAATTAATCATGCAGACTGTATGATAATTGTTTAATTCTTAAGTTTTTTCCTTCAGAGTTCGATTTGCAGCGTTTAATCAAAACTCTTTTAAACAGTAGATTTGATTTGTTTGAAACAGCTCACAATTAGCTCTGCTTTCTCTGCAACAGCCCAGCTTTAGCATCTGATACCCCAGCCCCTCACCCACCACTGCACACACATGCACGCCACACCACCATCATCAGCTGTCCATATACACACCACTGTCCCCATCTCTCAACTTTCATAAATGAAGAGAGACAGCCTTATCCCGGAACCAACACGGAAAAGCAATTAAAAAGGAATTAAGGGTGTGCAGGGAGAAATTGGATATGATATCCAACGCCTATTGTAAATGTCAACGTTATTACTGTGTTGTTGTTTCCCATTCCTTTAGCCGCCTTGGCCGTTTTCAGGAGTGACAGTCCATAGTCTGGTGGGCTTAATGAAGCGGTCTCAGCAGCCAGGGTTTTGGTATGTAAGGTGAAGAGTGCTGCTTATCCTCTTCTGCAGCTCTCATTAAGATCAGTTTTGCAGCCCCCTCTTCTCTTTCCTCAAGCTCATGTCTGTGAAACTTATTTAACACTGTCGCCCTGATGCTCTGTAAATTGTAAGTACTATAGGTTTATCTAATTGTGTTTTCAGCTCAGATTAAACCATAATAAGACACTGCCTTGGGAAATAGGATTTTTTTTTTTTTTTATCAAACAAAGCCGAACCAACACCCAGAAAAATGCTTCTCCCCCCAAAAAACTTCTCATCCATTTAAAAAATAACTAGTCAGAATGTCACATTAGATCACAGGAGGCTCGTCTGTTCCTAAAGACAAGGAGTAAAAGAGATAAATCTATCAACTCATGCCATTATTATCCATCAAATTATTGGATTAAAGATCTTAAAAGCATTTCTAAAGTACTTATAAAACCAGATCTGTTATATCTTGGTTATTTGGAGATAACTAGTAGTTTCTACAGCTATGAGCCATCCAAAGACCAGTGTGTTAACTTAACTGGTAATTCTAAATTGGCCCTCCATTCCAACAGCTATTTCACTTTTGTTGTCTGAAGCAAACGCCTCCGGTTCCTGTACCGCCACTAAAAAGTGCTAAATTAAGACATATTAATTAAGAATTAAGATAAAGTTAGTACTTTAATAGTGCCTTGACACTGAGCCATTTATGTGCCACAGCAGGAAGCCCTCCATGTTGGCCATAGTGCTTACACCCAGTCCCTTTTTCTTTCCATCTCCACAAAGGAGATTTGTCTTGTCAGCTGCAATCAAACCAGCAGCTTTTTACTTGCCATGAAAATGTGTTAACCACGAGGTAGTGTAGTATATCATAAACCTTATTATGTAACTAATAATATCCATGACAGAATTTGCTGGATGTTGACCCAGGTACTGTAGGTGAGCTCTAATGTCACTAATTCTTTAATTTAAGAATTTGAATATAATGTTTGAGTTTGCCAAGTTTAATATAATAAGTATAATATACTTCTAAGTTTAATATAAGTATTTAAAATTGTTAATAACTAATTGAAGTTCATTTTATGTATATAACTAATCTCTCTTATGTGGACATTTTTTATTCTTTACTTAATTTTAATCATTTTTAATCAGTAAGCATATTTCGAAATTATGCCAATATGTCAACTTTTCAACGTCATTCTTGCACTTTTGTTCTTCTTGTGTGCTGATTTGGGGTATTATAGGTGTGTCTTTGGGAACATATCTCTGCAATGACCTCACATATCAGAAGAGAAATGTCAGACTGTTATTATAGGAGTTCACTGTCTTGGTAAAGTATCAAAGACATTGCCAGCATGTGCTCTGAGCACTTATTACATTTGTTAAATGCTGTATTTGGATATACTGTTCTGTATTTTTCCACCTGTAGAGCAGCCATTTACTCAGTCAAATGGAAATTTACCTGTAAATCGGATTTTCAAGTCACTAGTTTCCAGCTGGTTCCTGCCGACAGCTGTCCAAGCCACCGCTGAAAATATTCAGATAGCACAGAGTGAAAGGAATTTCTCAGAGATCCGGGATATCTAAGGTGAACACGGCTGGCTGTATTACTGTAATATGGGAATGTCCTGTTTTATCAGACTTTAATTTCCCAGAGGGACTTTTATTTTACACCTTGTGGGTTTGCCTTGAATGAATTGCCATTTCTGAGTAATGCCCCAATTGAGATTCCTTAATAAAAAAAAATATAAAAAAATCCTAGGAGGGGTTTTTGCTGGCTCCTTTTCAGCCTTCTTCAAATTCATGCCGACATTCACTCAGTGTAGCCACAGTCTGCTGCTGCTGGCCACTGAGCAGCTCCACTGGAGCGATTTGGGGTTTAAGTGGCTTCCTCAAGGGCACCACAGTGGTGTTTGCCGAGGGTGTCGAGAGTATTGCTCATTCATTTTCCACACCTAGACATCCCTGAGATTATCTGCCCTGAAATCTTCCATTGCAAGTTCAAGTAAGAAGAAGAATTCCTTCCAGTTTCTGTGATTATGACGTGCATAACCAAACCGGGAAGGTGTGTGTGTGTGTACATATGCACACATGTCTCAGCTTCCTTTGTTCTTACACTCCAGTCTTACAGTCTGTCGTGTGTGTCCCACTTCATCCTGCCGTATAATGGAAGTGGATGACAGCCACATCTGAAGTCAAGAGATGAAAGACATCATTTACAAGTTGGTGTCTGCTCTCCCTCTGTGCTTCATTTTTCACACACGTGTGTGTGCGCACACACACCCTATGCAGCAGCAGACCACGGCATCTCTAATACGCAACGATATCAAAGAAAGAAAATTTTCCGTCTCTGTCACATATTCAGTGACATTACCGCGGTTGCTTTAAATCAACGTGAATCCTTCATAAAACTTGTTTTATTGGTTTTATTTATGTTTTTTTATTTGTCTGTTGCAGTTAATTCTTAATTGTAAATCTCCAGCATGCAAGCCAAATGTACTAACTGTAATGTAAGTGTGTAAAGACAGATGCTCTAATAACTCAAGCTGGCACAAGCTGAGGTACACCTTTTAATAGAACATAGAAGTCCACACTGCCATTAAATAGTTGCTCCAGAGGTGTTAATATAATATAGACACTCTATATTTATACTGTTTTGCTGCAGCTTTTTATAACAGATTCATAAATTTCCTAAAGATGAGATTTAACATTTTAGCTGAGCGAGGACGGTCTTCATAAATTTGCTATAAAATTCCTATACTGACATATTAGTAATGCAATAGCGAGATTCTTTTGAACTTTCCCAATCACGTTTCCTTCAAAGAACTTTACTTGTATGTTGAGGACAGTGACTACACAGCTATCTACCTCCAATTACTTGCTTGCATATTAAGAGTCTTTGAGTCATTGCACAGTGTATGTGTAATAGTGATACTGGTGATCTCTTGCAGTTGTGCGAGTAATGGCATGTAAAATAGGTAGCTCCTTTTCAGGGAGACAGTCATATATTAGGATGAGTTGGTTGGAGTGGATGGGTGCAATGGAGTGTCACCCTGGTTATAAAGAAAATGGAGGTGAAGCTTTTTTGCATGTTTAAAGTTATTGGTGGGAAAGGATGCATTTTAGCTCAAACCAAGAGCTTTTGCTAAACCAAACCACATTAAACCTAAATCCAACCAAAAGGCAACTGAAAACAGTTCTATGCCCATATTCCATCCATCCGTCCATCTTTCTTTGCTTATCCAATTCAAGGTCAGATGAGGATGAAAGGCGGGGTACACCCTACACGGGTTGCCAGTCTGTCTCAGGCCAATGATGTTTACCTGGATTTAAAGGAAATACAGATTTTTCTGTAATTTGTATCAATTTATACTGAAATTACGAGGAAATGATTGAAAATTTGCAAATTTGTGTGCATTTGCTGTCAGTGATAGGAGGGGAGCTCATTGCTTTCTTCCAGCAGATACAGTGCACACTGTACAGTAACCAGCAATGACACGTGCTTATCGTACAGCGCTTGTCTCTTTGTTTCTAAAGCCAGGGAAAGAAACCTTGAAACAATTTCTTTCTTCCAATTACAAGAAACATAACCTGCCGGGTCTCATTGTGTTACCGTAATATCTGCTGCTACGTTTCGCGGCATCCTACTGTACCCTCTGGCGTGCACAAACGCCATTAGGGGTTAGAGTAGAACCTGCACTGGCGTCAACCCTCTGCACCTTGTCTTGATGCCCTTGAGCGGTAATTGGTTGAATCCCCCCAGAATCTGACTTGAGGGCACAGAAATCCGCAGCTCCCCAATCAGCCGGCTGTCAGTCATTCTGCCAAATAAACTAAAGCCGGGGATAACTAACAGGCTGAGATTGGAATTTAGAGTTAGAGAGACATAAATCTTTCCGACAACTTTGTGCTTGGCCAGGTAGCACTCTTACAGGCAGGGCTATCACCAAATTAGATGATACGGATGTTGCCAACATGGTCTTTAGGGGAAAGCCCAACAGATAATTTTTTTTTCACAGTAAGTGGGTTTGCAGTTTTCTTTTTACAAATATGTAAAAGTGACAGCAGCAAGACAGCTGAAGCAAGACTGAATGGGTGTTTAGCTCCAATAGATGGAATTCAGTAGAAAGTTTTGTGCCTCATTTTTACCTAAATATTTGCATAAACACATCAGTTTGAGATCCGTCTCAGCCTTTTGGTATAGAGCACTTTTAGAGTTGCACTTACAGTAACTGTGACTGAACCATCTGTAGCACTATAAGTAATTTAGGTGCAAATAAAAACCTATATATAAATATAGCTCTTGGTATGTGTCCCAACAGTTTTCCTGTTAAATTATTCAATTAATAGAAGTCAAACTCTGACTTTGTGTTACATGTTTATGAACTTTCTCCACCAGTCAATAAAATAAAAAGTTTCCTGGTTTTAAACCAGATTAATATTCAATCTAATCCAGAACTGCAGATAGTAAAGAAAGTAAAGAAATAAACCAAACATGGCTGATACATTCACTACCCACATTCTTATTTACAACCTATTACTAACAGGTTGGACCCCTTGTGCCTTGGGAGCTGCCTTAATTCTTCATGTCATAGATTTAACAAGGTGCTGGAAACATTCCTCTGAGATTTTGGTCCATATTGACATGACAGCATCAAACAGTTGCTGCAGATTTGTTTGCGGCCACTATAATGTGAATTTCCTGTTCCACCACCTCCCAAAGGTGCTCTGTTGGATTGAGACCTCGACTGGAAGAAATTTGAGTACAGTGAACTCACTGCCATGTTCAAGAAACTAGTGTGAAATGATCTGAGCTTTTTGACATGGTGTGTCATCCTTGTGGAAGGTGCCATCAGAAGATGGGTACACTGTGGCTATAAAGGGATGGACAATGCCCAGGTGGGCTAATGCATGCTCATTTGGTGCTAAGGGCTTAAATTGCAACAGGAAAATCTCCCCCAGACTACTGCACCACTCACTTCTACCACTGAACAACTGATACAAAGCAAGATGGAGTCATGCTTTTATGTTGTTCATGCCAAACTCTAAACTCACCATCCAAATAAGGCAAGATTTTTCCAGAGTTGCCTCAAGTTCCTGTTCTTAGTTATAAAGGAGTGGAACAGAGTGTGGGCTTCTGTCACTGTAGCGCATCTGCTTCAAGGTTCGAGACGTTGCCCTTCATACCTTGGTTGTAACAAGCAGTTATTTGAGTCTCTTTTGCCGTCCTATCAGCTCAAACCAGTCTGCTATCACCAAGAAGTTTTCACACAGAGAACTGCCCCTCACTGGATCCTTTTAGATCATTCTCTGTAAACCCTAAAGATGGTTGTGTTGGAAAATCTTAGTAGATCAGCAGTTTCTGAAACACTCACACGATCATGTCTGGCACAACCATGCCATATTCAAAGTCACTTAAATCACCTGTCTTCCCCATTCTGATGCTTTAAAACTTCAGCAGGTCATCTGGAACATGTCTACATATCTTAATGCACCGAGTTGCTGCCATGTGATTGGCCGATTAGACATTTGTGTTAACAAGCAGTTAACAGGCATACCTAATGAAGTGGTCAGTGAATTTATATAGCACCCTCGGATCATAAATGTGAAAGATTTAAAATACTTATTCTTAAAATAAATATGCTAAAAGAAAATTAGGTCAACAAATACTTAAGCCCTCTATTCCCAAGGGAACTTTGAATATATGTTTAATAACAAAGAGTTTGTTTTAGAGGTAAAACACCAGCATTTATATATATATATATATATATATTGTTTTCATTATATCATCATAAAGATTCTTGATAATACTCCAAACAGTAATGAAACAAAGCCTTGTTATATATGGTTATGAATTCAGATATCTGGCTTGACATTAGCTAATATTAGCTTCCCTATAAGGTAACTGTCATCCCAGAACAAGCAAGATATTACCAACATACCCGAGATGTTTTCACTTTTGTTTTTTCCGATGACGCACTGACACTGGTGCTTACTAAACGAAAGTGTGGATAAACATGTAATTTATTTTTACAAAGGGGGGAGAAAAAAGGGGTTTTTCTTTTTTTATTCTGGTTGGCTGTTAAGGGATGATATTCTCCAAAGTGGTCGCTTAATAACCAGCTCTGCCTTTCAAAGGAGTAATAAAGTGTAATATATTTTCTTTTTGTGTTCAAAGTGCTGGTTTCCCTTGGCAAAAACAGCAGCAGAAAAACTGTGCTGTAAAAAAAAAAAAAAGCATAAGGTCTCACCTTTGATCTCTGTGACCCTTAGCATCCTGCCAGCAGAAGTGTCCTTTTAATCACAGCTCTAAATCTGTTCTGGGTCCATGAGTGGCTGACCCTGCCACCTGACCTTCGTCGTGGGGGGAGGGAGGCATTAACACAGCAGCTCGGGGATCGATAGAGAATTAGAAGATTCACAAGCCATATTGCTTCTGCTCCTTGATCACACAGGAAGGATGGCAGTTGACAGTAATCCCATTCAATTGCGATTAATCCTGCAAAATGACAATCTGCAGCAACACAATCTTCTCTTATCCCTCTTGGGGATGTTCACTGATGTTTCTAAAGTAAACAATAGTAATTATAGCACACATATACTTGTGTGTTTGTGCTATTTGAACAGATTTGTCAAGCATTTGCCCTTGCAATGAGCAGAATCACAGTAAAGACCCAAGACTGTGGAAGCTGTGTTTTAATAAGGAAGCGTCTCTGTTTTATTAGTGATAGGTGCTCCTACTAACTACTCCCCTTTCATATTAGCAGTTGGGGCCAAGCTGCAACATCCAGGGTAAAAAATGATGTGGATTCAGCCACTTGAGGCTGAATCCAAAAGCACTGTTATCCACATGAAGTCCAGTTTTAAAATTACTTTACAGCATTAAAAAAACACAACTTTAATGGCAAATTCACAGGTTTTTAAAAAAAAAAATAACTCACCTATTTGGATAATACAGTTAAGGGTGTGTCCCTTTGATTGACAAGTGTCCTGAGACAGGCAGCTGGAGTCATTAAACTCCTCAGTGTTTGAGGTGCTGGTCCTTCTGAAAGCAAAACCTGAGTGGTACAGCCCGTCTAAGCAGATTTTTTCTTTCTTGTATTTTATTGGTCTGTTACCGAATATTAATTAGCATATATGTGTGTCTGATTTTGGTCCTCATGGAGTTTATGAATGCAGCTTGCTGACCATGCCTGCTAGCACTAGTTGATAAATTATCCCTCCACCCTTTTTTCCATGTAAGGTAACTTCTGGCTCCATAAAACCAAAATGGCAGGCGCTAGAAACACGAACATCGAGGCTTCAAAATGCAGAATGGCTGCATCTGTTTTACGATCTAAAACACAACTCAACGTTAAACACTGAAGCACACCTTTCTATACCATCCAGTCTCCAGAAATTTGCAGGCAATGTGCAAGTGACTTAAATGTGCATTTGTTAAAGTGGCCAGCAGGGGGGGATTCCTCGTGTGCAAAAAAAGTTCTGAGTGGAATGATGTAGATGCCTATTGAGGTTTTGCAGACTAACTATGTAACGTTAACTTGTCCCCCATTGTGGATGTGTGACAACCATGGTGACGGTATAGGATCAAGTGAATAAAGCCTAGAGATGAGCCCACAAATATCTGACAACCATGAGGATCAATGTACTGTATATTCCCTGAGCAGCTGTGAGTGGTTGCTAAAGGTTGATGACAGTGACTGGGAAAATGATTGAGAAAGCTCCAGTCAGGCCTGCAGCATATGATTTCACCCACTGAGGGGGGGGGGGGGTTAAACAGAGATATGTCTATTTTGTAAATTATGGTCCCATTTAGAGAAAAAAGTCAATAACATCAGGGTACACTTTAGGGCCTGGCCCCCACATGAGCATATAGTCCCCTCAATCAGATCTTTTGTCATGCCCAGTTGAAAAACTCAGAGGTGACAAGGGCCAGCATTTTTAACTAGAGGCTTAAAAACACCAGTCATCATGGCAGCACTAATGGGCAACAACAGTCTTACTTCGTCAATGCTCTAGCTGCAAATGAGCGGTAAAAGTATGACCTGTTCCTGCAAAATTCTGCCTTAACTTTTGCACAGTCATAGAAGGTAGTGACTCAGCATCTATATTTATATAAAGTCTGTGATCCAGTAGAAACTGGGATTTTTTCGTCCAGTCTGCACCACATTTCATGGCAGTCCATCTTGCTGACACATTTCACTGAAAACCAGAAATGTTAACTTCATTTTTGAGCAACGGGAAAAGTTAGTGGATAACCAAATTTGGCCAGATTTGTCGTCACAGCGACACATATGTTTACAAAAGCCATCAAAAATAGCGATGTGCTACGAGTTAGCCCGCATTGCTATTCTACATCAAGAGCATGGCTAAAACTCAGCAGCAATGGCATATAGCGCCACATTTAGTCTGCATGGTGTACATAATTTTATTCTGACATTCAAGTGGGTTCACACTATCTCTCCCTGGCATCATGCGGTAAACCCCTGCTGAGCACCACTCCCATTAAAATTCAGATTGATCAACCCTCCCATAATTCATTTCTGCTCTGGTGGGAGCATTGTGACAGAGAACAAGTGGCCATCTAGATGTTTGATGAGCATGATAATTATTTTAGCCATATGCCAAGGCTTTGCAAAGCACCTGATCAAAACACAACATCAGGCGGAGATGGACTCGAGGCAAAGACACAGTTTGCCACTGACAAACTCTCTTTATTGGCATTCTCTTAATTCATTATTTGCTCCTTTATCTCTCTCGCTGTTTGCCTGTTTTTTGTTTTTTCAATCTTTTTCATCTTGGCCATTTCTTCAACCTCTCACACCCGCACCCTGCTCACAGCTCCCTCTCTCACCCCCAGCCCCCACCTCCACCCCCATCCCGTTCACTTGATTATGTTGAGCCAGAGTCGGGGAAAGTGTCACTATGGAAACAGGGGCCGAGGCAGCGAAGGGCTGTCAATGTGAGAGAGGGGAAAAGGAGACAAAAAAGACTAAGAACTGGCCAGTGCTGAGGAATCCAGGAGTGGTCTTCGGATACAGATTTTATTCAAATAAAAGGCAGGGAGTAAATTATTTTTGTTCACTAGTATGTGGAAATTTTTTTTTAAATTCTCTATGCAATAAGTGCCAACCTTTCTTATTTCAGTCCACTCCTTTAGCAGTTTCTCTTCACAATCAGACATCCTTGAATCCTTAAATATTCCCTCAACCAGTTTTTTCATCCCCGGTCTCTTCCGTGATTGATTTCCCTTATTAAAAAGATACCAATCAATAAATGATAAAGTCGTTCACCAACCATGATGTTACACTGGAGCATCAATGAAATATGGAGCTGAATTGATTAAAATATATGTTGATGGGCAGGAAATGAATGAAAAATGTTGTTCCTGAAATCTATCCTTTCTTTGTTGAATACTGAAAATTAAATATATTTGATTGACTGGATTGTTTTTAAAATTATGTGAAGTTTGATTCAGGGGAACCATAGTGCCCTTTCTGACGTTTTACTAGTTAGTTTTAATCATTAGTCCGTTCTAAAATAGTCAGATCATTAAAATCAGCCTCACAAGTCTCAGAATTTGTATATTCTTAACCTTGGAATACAGAAAACTCACCTTAGCCGATGAGTTTTGGATGCGATTTCAGTATCAAGGCAAACATACTTTGCAGCAAAGCTGAAAGTAATGATAAAAGCCCTGATTTCTTTTGTCACCCTTGAGTTTGAGGGTGGTGTAGGAGAAAGGAAAGACAGAAAGGAGCAGGTTAGAAAAGGGGAGGAGTTGAAAGAGGATGGGGTGGGGGCAGCCGCATGGGCGGGAGGGAGGGGAGGTATGATAGTGAGAGGGGTTGAGACAGTAGCAGAGTGAGCCAGAGGCAGGGAGGAGGCAGCGAAGGAGCAGCTCTCCTCCTGAGCCTCCATCCCAGCGAAGACAGAGAGGGAGAAGACAGAGAGAAGTCGACAGTCCAGCCTCGCTGGTGCGTCTCCTTCAGCTCCTGAAGTTAAAACCGAGACATCAGTTGCGAGGTACGTTACCTCTCACTGCCTCCTTTTGCGCATCACCTCCTTTCATCTTTATCAGAACTGTGAACCAGCAGCAGCAGCCAGGCGCTGGTGATGTTAACTAGTGTGTGTGTGTGTGTGTGTGTGTGTGTGTGCAGAGATCCTGCCAAGTACAAGGCTTTTTCAGCAGCAGGTTGCTCTCTCTCTCTCTTTATATGTGTCTGTGTGCGTGCCTGTGTGTGAGTGGAGCACAATGGGGTGTGATTTATCATAATGTCAGAGGCGATTCTGCTGAGATGTAGTTTCTCTTGACATTTGAACACTGATAACACTCCCTTCCATCAGAGTCATTCTTGGCATAGTGTGACCTAATGTCACAAAGGACACTGACAAGAGTTGGTTAGTTTAGAAACTTGAGTCTGAGGGTGCTTCTGCTTTCATCTTTTTTTTTCTTTTTACTGGCACACAACTGAGCAAAAACTGGGAAAAGAAGCATGTTGGTTCTATTTCTTGTGAAGCTTGCTTTAAATGCTTTCTTTTGTTAGGCATTAATCTTATTGCTTAACGCTTATCATTTTGCACACTTATTTAATATAATGCCATGTTTGATTCATGCTAAAAAGTAACATCAAAATTCAAAGTGAAAGGAAAAACACAGTGGCAAAACCACATCGTATCTAATGAACCCATCTTTGCTGTAACTGTTTCCCTGACCTAACTCTCTCTTCATTAGTGCCATTAAGGGTGGTCTAATGTTATCAGACACATTGGCTGTATTGATCTGCTGACCCCAGTCCCAGTGGAGCAATAGCCCAGACGAGCTCCCAGTCTTAATGTTTTACTGTGCTTTTTATGCAGCAGATACCAGAGGAGAGGGGGAGAATTATTGAGTGCAATAGCGCAGGGATTGTCTTTGTGCAGATGTTATGATGTCATAGTAGCTGGACCTCGTCCTTCCTGGCTGTACGGGAGAACATGTTTTCACATTAAAGAGCAAAACAGACCAAAAAACGAAACAAAAAAAAAGTCAAACAACAAAAAAAAAGAGGGGTGGGTGGTAATTTGAAGATTCAGCGTGGACCACACAGACTGTGACATGAGCCTGTGTTTTTGACATTGTGATGTGGCAGAAATTGTGCTAAAGGGCTTAATATGGCATGATGTCATTTATTTTCGGCTGCAAAATGCTGTTGCTATTTTGTAGCCAGAAGGTGGATTATGCTTTAAAATAGAGCCTCAGTTGATTGATTGCGTGTGTATGTTTCTTTTTTCCCAACAAAGCATTCCTGGCTTCAGCAAATAATTCTGTAATCAACATAATTTCCACAGCCTCGCAATAGCAAATAAGAGCTATTCACCAAGCTTTGTGCTGCTTTGCTCCAGCTTGCTGTATAATTTAGTGGCTTAAAATCCCTATTTTGTTAGAAGAAGTACCTCATTATTAATTTTCAGTGAGCATCATAACGTTCTCTGTGTCACGTCAGCTCAGTTTTTTAAAATACTTTTGTCTTCTATGAGAAAATGGAGTGTGCGTTGCATAATACCTGTTGACAAGCCTTAAGTAGGAGACTTTCCCACTAAATAAACACAATTTTAATTTGCTCATTTTCATAACTTGGTAATTTCTTTCTGACTTAATCTATTAGTCTTCTGGTCTAAACAGTGTGAAATAAAATATTGAAAAATGGGCATTAAAGTTTCCACAACCCAAGGTGATACCTCAGTTTGTGCTGACTGTTAAAACTCAAAGACGCTGAGCTTAAAAAGGCTTATCAACTTTCACGATTGATTTTCTTATCAATTACTGTCGGCTCCATCTATCCACGCTCTTCCAAGTGTAGTCCTACAGTAGATGCATGTATTCATGTACCCGTGGGCAGCATCTGCATATGTGTGGATGTGCTTGTGGATGGCAAAGAAAGTATATGGAGATCAATGCAAGCAGCTGTTCTCTCTACACTTCAAACGCTGCTCTGTTGTTGGCGCCGCAACGCTCCGGCAGGCCTCGTGCAAGGGGATCAAAGGCTAATGAGAAAGCCATCGCACAAACGCACCCGGCAGACCCATGAATATTGATACCACTCAGGAGGGAGAGAGAGGGAGGCAGGGTATTTTCCCTCGCTCGACAGCATCCAGAAAAGTTTTTTTTTTTTTAAAGGAAGAGGGGGGTAGAGGGTGGGAGGTCCGAATGTACATCGGAAGTGCTTTGGGGTTTAAACCATGCTAGAATCTGTGGTCGACTGTTGAAGAGGCTGACGACAAACTTCCCTTAGAAAGGAAAAAACGCTTGTGTGGCTGTTTCAGTGTTTCAATGCTAAAGCTGTCAATACTTTAACTTGAATTTCAATGAGTAGAACATTAAATTCCTACAACGACTCCCACGATAGAAACAACCAAATCCAAGAACTGCTAATATATCACCAGAATAATCAATGATGATATATATTTAAAATTCAAGCAAGATATATAATCTAAAACTGAACCAAAATCTCCTTTGCCTTTCTTTACTTGAGATAACATGAAAAATCCATATCCAAACAGCTGGAGTGGCGGACCAAAGCATGCTGCCTGTGTAAAGCTGTTGCTTCAACACTTGCCACTGTGTTGTGCAGTGTACCATTGCCTGCAGGTGACATGTTCCCTCCATGTTTCTTACTGCAGGGTGGTTGTTTGTCTAGCAGCACCTCCTGAGTGTCATTCCTTTGTTTCTCCTGCTGATCGATGGCTACATGGCATTTTAAAATTAGGTCCTTCTCCAGCATTATCTTTCTAAACACCTTCCCCCGCTCCCTCTCTGGCTTAGCTTATAAAAAAATAAATAAATAACTAAAACAAGCCAAAGGTGACATTTAGGATTTCACCATCCACTAAATCCAGGTGAAGGTAAAGAACACAATGAAATGTTTTTCTTGGTGGTATGTCATTTCAGACCATTCCTACTGTCAGCAGGCGGGCAAATAGACACTGGAAGGAGGACAAGTAAAGAGGCAGGCAGGCAGTCAGGCAGGGAGAGGGAGAGTGATGTAGCAGGAAGGCCGTCTACAGTATGTGGGCGACTGTGCTTCCATCTTGACTTGGGGTCGTAAATCAAGCCTCCCCTCCGGGGCCTATCTCCCATTCTCAGACCTTCACAACAGCTTGTTCTCCAGCCTGTGACGGGAAGGGCTGTTGTCACAGCAGCTATCGATCGTGTGGGATGAGTTTGTCGGACCGGGGGATTTCACCCATCTGAGCGTGGTCACTGAAGTGTTCTGTCTTGTCTCTGTCTGTCTGTGGGCTACATGTTCTGTCGAATGCCAAGTCATTACGAGCTCCTGTCAGCTGCATCTCGCACAGTTTTGGTCCAAAATGTGAGCTCTGCAAAGTAAAAAGAAGGACTGTAGATGTTTGGGGTGATAAAATTAGACTGTTTTATAGACTGGACCTTTTAAAGATATTTTCCTCAGTCTGTTAAAACTGCAATACACTGCTAGGGGCAAACTATTTGATCTGCTTTCAGACTCAAATAGCCCCAAACATAAAATAGTTTAAACTAACAGCAAGTTGGGTTAAGGGTTCTAATTTAACCACTAAAATGGTTTGCATCCTTCCAAATATACCTATTGCTTTCAGCAGACTGCAGAAGAAACATTTACTATGATGTTATGTCAAAAACATTAATGTATTATGTACAATGTTATTTGTATGGAGTGGACTTTTGTGTCATAACAAGATGATGTAACGTCCGTGTGATGTCCAGTCTGCCCTGAATCCAACAAGAGCAGAATATGAAACGCCGATGGAAAGGCAGATATGCGAGGGACAGTTATTCCCGTTTTCTGAACTGCTAACGGTGGCTAAAAGGGATGGAAAGCAACTCTTATCACCACCACCAGCAGCAAGCCTCTGATAGAAATCATGTTAGGCTGCAAAGAAAACAAACAAACAAAAAAACAAGCAAAGCAAGAGTAGATTTTCAGCACTGGAGACAGTGCTTGGAGTGAAGGAATAAATAAATAGGAAAATTAAATTGGCATTAGATAGCATACTTTAATGGCAATAAAGTAGACAGAAATCAGATGAACAAGTAAAAAAGCTTAAAGTAATTAAATTTCCCTTTGTTGTTTATTTCTTTTTTAACTTCTCTATTTGTTTTTTAGCTGTTGTATGTGCATTTAATATTACAGAAGGCTAATATGATGCCTAACAATAAGTTTATATTAACAATAAGACTATATTTATAAAAATTACCCCCCGCTTAGGGTGAGGGTTTACAAAAATAATTCAGTTACTGTTTATGATTGCCATGTCACAGCTGTCTGCCAAACTGTTAACTGGTCAATTTCAGGTCACCTGTTAGCTGTTTATTTAACTTAGGGTCACTGGAGCCAATCCCAGCTGTAATAGGGAAGGAGGCAGGGTACGCCTTGGACAGAGTGCCAGTCCATCACAAGGCCAACCGAGGCAGAAAGAGCATCGCACACTCTCACACACACACCTACAGACAACTGAATCACCGGTTAACCTAACGAGCGTTTCATTGCTATAGGAGGAAATACAAATTCTACAGAAGAGTCCAAGCTGCAAGGCAACAGTACTAACCACAGCACCACCCCAAGTTTAGGGCAAATCCAGCTACACAAACACTTTCTGGTTAAAGATTATTGATTGAATTTGTAGATACATTTTGCACATTCAGGTTGCAGTTAGTCCGTTAGCATGCCTTAGCATATAGTATACCCTGGAAACTGGCAGTAGCTAGCCTGCATGTTTTTAGGTACCTCTAAAACTTATAAGCGTTACATATTCATATGAGGTTCCTATCTTAGGAAAGCTTTACTATGTGCCATACTATGCCTAGTAACAGTCCTCATATCAAAGGTATGTGGCAAAAACTGCTTTTAGACATTTTGGCCATTGATGTTAGTGGTTAAGGGAGATTTTATAGAGGTAGCTCCAAAACTGGAGAAGAACCTTCCTCTGCTGCTACATTTACATATTTAAGAGGTTTAATGGTGGTCCTTGATAGTCTTAGCACTTTAGCACTTAACATGTATTTTACTAATTCATCTTGTATTTTTTAGATTGCTTTTGTGCATTTTGCAGATATATTGTTTGTTGTTACCAGTACCTCTATGTTTAATCTTGTCCATTAGTCTGCTGCCTGATTGTTATGTCTGGGCAAAGCAATTCTGATTTTAACCCCACCAATTTAAGAAGCTGTGAATATTTTCAGTCAGGGATTGGCAAACAAGCAACACTGACAGCATTTTATTTATTTAATATTTATTTATTTATTGCTACATTTTCCTCCCAAAGCAATAATTGAGATTTAATATATGACTCATTTTTATTGTTTTACATATTCAAAACAAACAAAAAAATGTTTTTAAAAATGCTATTTATAATATCATAGATTTTCTTATGATATTCAAATGAAATGGGTATCCTGAAATCTTTTTTCTGTTTTTCAGGCATCTGGTCAAGATTTCAGGAAAGATTTTCAGATTTTCAGGAGATAATTTCGAGACTTAATCAGCTTTCGCTACTGCAAGATTTAAAAAAAAACGATTGCTGCCTACTGTGTTAGACGGTTACTGTGCTGAACTAAGCTAAGCTAAACAGCCTCATATTTTTAGGATAAATTCAACAAAACTAATTTTAAAAACTAATTTTAACTATTAATATACCTTTTAATCTTAAAGTTTTAATCTTCATTTATTGCTAATCTTAAGATCTCTGTGGAGTTTACATTCATACTAGCTTTAAGTTTTAATTTATTTTGTTTAATTAATTTTGTGTGGATAATGTATATATAAAACCTACAGTCATGGTAAAAAGAACATACACAACACATTTCAATTCTCAGGAATTCTTTATTAGCACATAATCAAAGATTGTTTTTGGTATTTGGTTTCTTGGTCTTAAATCTATGTAAATTTCAACCTCAGATGAACTACAAAATAGGACATTTTACATCGTGTCTTTATTAATTTAAGAAAAACTAAAACATAATTCAGAAACAGTATCTGAAAAATTAAGTACACGATTACCATTACCATAGGAATTAAGAGGCTAAGTAGCAGCTAGGTGCCGCTAATCAAAAGCACTTGATTAACTGATCATCAACAATATCATCAAAGTGTGAACAGCTCTATAAAAGCAGAAGATCTGAGAGTTTGCTGGTCTGGAGCATTCAGGTCAGTGTTAACACAAAGCAAAGGAGGTAAAGACATCAGCAATGTCTTCTGCACGAAGCAACCAATATGGGAAGGGTTATAAGGCCATTTCCAAACAATCTGAAGTCTCCAAACTGAATTATTCTAGATTCGAATGTGAGGCCATCTGTCCAACCGCTAAAGCTTAGTCTGAATTGGCTCACAGAACAAGACGATGTTCCCGAGCACACCAATAAATCTACAACAGAATCGTTGAAAAAGTAAAGAATCAAGGTGCTGCAATGACCCAGTCAAGGTCCAGAGAGCTGTGCATTAATTATAGCCTGCTAACCTCAATGAAGTGAAGCAACAAAATTCCTCCCAAGTGATGTGAGAGAATAATAAAGTCATACAGAGCACAAAAATTAGAATACTGTTAGTATGAGTTATTACTGCTAAAGGTGATTCTACCAGCTTTTGAATCATAGGATATACTTACTATTTCCCAAACGGCTTCTCAATTCTCCCTCAATTTCTGGTAAATAACTAATGACATTGTGTATTATGTCATGTTTTGCTGGTCATCTGAGGTTTTATATTTTATATTTACCAAATATAAAACCTGGTAAGAACTCGACGAGTTTTATTATGTCTTGATATGGCCTTAGAATTGAAAGAAGGCGTGTGTGTGTGTGTGTGTGTGTGTGTGTGTTTTTAAACTGTGACTGTACTTGATATAGTTCAAAGTTAATTTTCATCAAATGTTCCTTGGCGAAGGTTTCTACTGACGTGTAGCTTACATAAGAGATAACCATCGGCTGTGGTAAACGAAAACCTGATACTTAAAACAAGGATACCATCAAAACTATCTACATTAAAACTATTTCTAAACTATATAATAATGAAAACACCAACAAAATTAATGAATATGCAAATGTAAAATGCAAAAGAACGAACACACTTACAGCATGTTTGTGGAAGCAGACTTATTAATTATTCACTAAGAAAACTATTTGTAGTAAAAAGCCCCTGTGGATTCACTGTTTACTATGCTACAGTGCATATGCTAATACATATCAGATGATGTTCAGACGCCAGTGAATGTTATGCTGAAACAGTGTATATCAAAGTGAACCCGATGCAGAGGGGTGAAACTGTGAATAATCCTCATTATGTGCAGATTCTGTGATCCATTTGACCTGTAAAGCAAATAAACAAAACTCATGATGCTTTAAGAAAACCTTAAAACACAATTACATGGTGATGCAACACCCTGAGTTCATTGATTCTGTGCTGTGGCTACATCTTTATTTCCTTGGGATTTCTCCTGCTGGAGTTTGTACATGGTGAGAGTGACATTATATTTCAATGAGTGCTGTGGTGAAAAATTTCAAAGTTCAATCAAATGCAAATTTAATTTATGAACAGTGCTTCTAAAAAAAATAACCTTGCATACCAATGGATCTCCGATAGTATTCTCACCAAAGTCAAACTACTTTAAAACCAAGTAGTTAAAATATTCACCAGTGCTCTTTTCACTCTTTAAAAGCCAATTAGGTGAAGGTTTCATGGAAATCGGGGACAGCATTTGATCTCCTGATGTCATTTTGAATTCAAGAGGGAATAAATTACACAAATTCCAAAATTAAAAAGCCCATTCCTCCACCTTTCCCTGTCAGATCTCCTGTCACTTATCCAGATAAAATCTACAATTAGGTGATGTTTTTTTCCACACTTTACTTTGGTTATTTGACAAAAGCTTGCACCAATTTAAATGTGTATTTGATTTATGGTAGCAGATGCTAAAGCTTAATCAAAAGTGCAATTTAAAATGAGTTTTAAGTGTCTAAAGAAAAGCACCTCAACACTACAGTCCCTACATTACAGAAACAGAAAAATGAATTCAATCTCGATGGTCCTGGACGAGGCATGTAAATGACAACGCACTAAAATTGATAATAGAAGTAATATTGCACCACCATGTCACCAGTGCTTCCATATTCTTTGTCCTCGGGCAGTTTCAGAGCATTTCTTCATCTTGTTTCCTCCCCCTGCGAGCCTAGTTTGTGAAACACCACCGTCGCTGCACACAAGAGCACACCCACTCAACCTCCAGCCTGCTGAGAGCACTTGAAAGCAATTTTCTTTTAATCAAGTTCACTATAAAAGCCCCTCTGATGCCAACCTGAGCAACACTAGCATTTTGTTTTTGTTTTTTTTTCCAGCTCCATCCATTATATTGATTTCTTTATGAGGAATGTGAAATGCTGTTTACCTCAGAAAGAGAATTTGCCGAGTTTATTGCTCTTTCAGGACAGATGCAAATACTGTTGCACTGTTGAATGGTTTCAGAATTTGAAATAGCTTTATAGGTCTGCACCTTCACCTTTTCTGAAAATGTCTAAAAACGCAGAATAAATTTTAAATGGCTTCAAGTCTACTGAAATTTAGTGAAACCTAAAAGCAATCTGTGGAAAAGATTTTCCATAAATAAACCAGCAAATGTTTGGCTCTGTTAATTAAATATGATACTGAAAAACTGCAGCTGTATCCATCTTGTTGCTGTATGTGGTTGGGTTGGCCTGAAAATAAATGTTTTTTTAAAAAAAAAAAAAAGATAACAGGCCTAAAACTGAGAGGTTTACAGAGGAAATCACTCTTTGCTGGGATTATTAAGAATGTAAACACTTTTAATGTGCTATAATTATGAGTTTATATGTTTTTAAAGGGGATTTTCTGTCATATATATACATCGGTTCAGTGGTGGATGCTCTCATTAAACATGGCAAAAGTTTTAAATCATGAAATCACCGCATGCATTAGTAAACCCTTTGAGCCAAAAGCTGCTCTAAATGCTCAGTTTACAGGTGTTGTTTTGTCTTTATGATGTCAGACAGTGGATATCCCTTATATGGTCATCTCAGGCACACAGCTTTGACTGCCCCACCCACCTGCTGTTCAAACAAGACAGACAATTAGAAGAAATTTGGGGGAGAGTGGAAGGCCCCAAAGGAAAAGGAGCCAAAGCAGCCTTGTTCAGGAATCGTGCCAAGGCACAGTTAAAAATTTGGAAATACACTCCATGTAAGGCCACTCTAGCAGAGTCCAAGAATAAAAAATATGGCGTTGAAAATGTGCCTAACAGATCAATCTTAATAAAAGAGAACATCCTAATCCTGGTAGAGCTTGTCAAACACTCTCAGATAAATTCCCTCTGATTTGTAATGTGAAATTATTCCCAAATTGCATTTACAGTAATTGTAATTCTACTAAATGTGATCATGTTTGATTTTTTTCTTTTTGCACACTCAGTTTGAACTCTTCTCAAGCACTTTCAGCACTTGTGCCTCCTCTTGACATCCTCGGAGGAAATAAGTTCCTGCTGTATTAAATTAGTAAAGAACATATTGTAGAACCACTTAATAGTCACTGACCTTGAAAGCAAAGTGCATATGAATGTTTCCCTGCTGCATTGGTAATTCAGACGGCGTTTAAACAAGAGCACCTTGTTTGACACATTGTGACTGCAGATGTGTGTCCAAGTGCTTCAGCATGGCATCAAATGACAAGTGACAAGCAAGCAAGAAAACATCAGTAATTATTCATGCATCTTCTAGGACCTGCGAGTAAGGTGATCTGCGTTTGTTAAACAGGACACGGCAAAAATGTTGCAAATGTGGCCTTTCAATCTGTGCACCTTCATCAGTCAAATAACTGTAATTTTGCAGTTTTCCAATTTCTGTAATTAAAGGAGAAAAATAAAGGCAGTATTTTATTTTATCTTTTCTTTCAGGCCACACGGTTATTTTAAGCCCAGAAGTCCCTCTTTTGGCTCTATGCTTGGTCTTCACCAATTTCTGAGAAAAATATTGTTGTTTAAGCTAAAGCCATTATACTTTTACTTATTTTCTGGCATACTGTACATATGCACACTACTGATGGATGCTCAGGTCAGGAGATAGATAGATAGATAGATAGATAGATAGATAGATAGATAGATAGATAGATAGATAGATAGATAGATAGATAGATAGATAGATAGATAGATAGATAGATAGATAGATAGATAGATAGATAGATAGATACCTCCAAGAGAAAATGGACTTAAAGGGAGATGAAGTTAAAGAAAATGATTATTCTGCACTGTGAGTAATACAAAACTAGTTGCAAGAATAAAAAT
>VVHJ01000054.1:7529-29395 GCA_015107715.1 Tylochromis polylepis | reverse complement strand
TTTCTTCGTTCTGGCAGCCTGTTCTGAGGACTGACCTACATGAGCGTGACAGGAGCAGAGAAATCTAAAAAAAAACAAAAAAAAAAAACAAAAAAAAAAAACAAAAAAAAAAAAAAAAAAAAAAAAAAAAAAAAAAAAAAGAAGATAAATGTTAAAAAAAAAAAAAAAAATCCGATTTGAAGTATGTGGAATGAGGCACTGATAACCTGGGGGAAGAGAGAGGTCCCAGGACATCCAAAGGTCCAATGAAAGTGAAAACACAGGGCACAGGGAGTAAAAAAAAGACAAACACAGTCTGGATGGTCCTGTGCCAGAGGGACAACAATTATCAGGGTAAGAGAGATGTAGTGTTTTCCAATAATCTCCAGGCTTAACGGATTCCCGAAGAGTGAGACCAACCTACAGGCATGATAATGATATCAGGTAGAGGGCCTCACAAAAAAATAGAAAGAGCAGCTAACAGGAAGTTGTAGCAAAAAAAAAATAGCCCTGTGTTCTGGGGCAGAAAGCTTAGGATGGATTGTAAGCTTCACACATTTTTTTTTTTTTTAATCATCATAAGCTCCTTAATGCCAGACCTGACATGAATCTGAACACGTGACAAGTCGAAAAACCAAAATTGTAAAAACACTCGAGCCTCAGTGAAATGCAGACATGAATTAATGCTCTGCACCAACCAAACGGTAGCATTCCTGCTGCCCAGCTCCATCAAGCTAGTGTCTGATGGCAAATACTTTCTGAAATAAATGTAGGACTTTCATAATACTTTCAATGGATTTTTGGCTTATTGTGTTACTTGTCGTGTGAGCAGCTGACCGACGCATTGTGGCTTCATACTTCCCCACAAGCAGCTAACTGTATGATGCAGGAAAGTACAGGCTTACTGGTGAAGTAATGCATCGCCGCAAAGACGCTGAGAAAAGTTTATAGATAGCTGGTGTGTTGTAACCATTATTGGAGGGGTTTTTTTTTTTTTTCTCTTTTAGAAGAATAGTTTTAAACAACACCAGACTGTAAATACAAATACTACTTTTGTTTTTTCATACCACAGTATGAAGCCAGTCTCACGTCATTACTTTCATTTGTGACTTGGTTGGTGTCTGGTGCAACCACTGTGCTGTAAATTCATTGGGATAATTATCCTGGCCATACATCATCAGATACACTCATTATATACAGGCTGCAGGGAAGACAAAGGGACACACACACACAACAATGCAGCTCTGCTGAGAGTTGGTTGTACAGACCACAGAGGAAATGTCAGCTTTTATGTTTAGTTACAGTCTAACAAAGAGCTGCAGACCACGCTCTTAGTTAAAGAGTACTCTTCATGTTTGATGTCCTAATGTCACTTCAGTTGCACTAAATGTTTCAAGTCACCTCATGCTGCCACTTCTGCAGCAGACTTTATTCCATGTTGTTATGCTGTACCCGTGAGTTACTTTAAATGAAAGCTGTTGAAAGGATGGAAAGTACGCTGACTCAGATTCTGAATGTTACAACTCTGAAAAAAGAAAAACGCAGAAGTGCCACAAAAGAGCTCTGACACTTGAAAGCTGCAAAACCGTTTAGCACGACCGTAATACCTACTTCGAATGTTTGTTTGTTTTATTAAACCGTGGGGTTTTATAGTGTCAGATCTTTAGATGCAGTTTTTTTTTTGTTGTTGTTTTTTTACATCAGCAGTTTAATTTTCAGTGACAGTGGTTTACCGTTTCTTCTCTGTGTTGTGGTGTGGGCGAGAGAGAGTTACTGTTTTGTGTCGTCTGGACACAATTTGCTTACCATACAAATGCCCAAAAGAATGCTGAATAATGAAAACGACTACAGACTAGCTCCCAAACTGAAAACCCACAGTAAGCAGAGCCTACTGTGGGCATACTCTGTGCCCACAGCTGCCCAAACTATGCCCTCGCTTTAAGTGTAAATGGTTCTTATATAGTGCTTTTCTACTCAGCGCTCAAAGCACTTTATACAACTTTTCTCATTCACACTTTTTTTCCTATTCTCTTTCTATCTAACATGCATACACATTCAGACTCCTACAGATGCATCAGAGAGCAACTTGGGGTTAGTATCTTGCACAAGGATATTTGACATACAGACTGGAGGGATCGAACCACCAAACCTCCAATTAGAAGATGGCCTGCTCTACCACCTGAGCTACGGCCACCCCAAAGGTGTGGGGTACCCCCCACATACGCCCCATGGTATATTACCGAATTTACTGAAGTTTTGAATCAGTCGCTTTCTCTCAGCCACATATTTCTGACAGTGCAAGAAAACACGTACTGCAATTTCATCTTCATCCACAACAGTCACATTTCCCTGTGTTGTGTTTCCTTATCATTATAAATAGTCTGTAAATAGTCTATGCATTGCACCAATGAAATTTTCAGATGTAGCTTTCTAGCTAGTCTAAATAAGATCCCTCAGGCTCTGACACAGTAACATGGCGATGGCCACTGAGACTTCAAATTGAGGTTTCCAGAAGCCAATAGGTCACATGTTGGCTGTGCCCATCCTTTAAAAATCATCTATGAAAAAGGCCTACTACAACCAGCATGGGTATTTCTATATCACAACCTCACAACAGAATGGTGTGAAAAAGATTAAATAACCATTAAGCGACAGTTATCTGGATGAAAAATGCCATGTTGATACCAGAGGTCAAGAAGAACAAAAGGATAGCCACTCATTACAACCGAGGTATGCAGAAGAGCATCTCTGAATGCAAAACATGTTGAACCTTGAAGCAGAAGACCACACTGGGTGCTCCAGATGTCAGCTAAGTACAGAAAACTCAGGCTAGAATTCATGTAGATTCACCAAAACTAGACAGAAGAAGATTGATCTGATCAGTCTCAATTTCAGTTAGTAATCTGAGATCTGCTTAATTATCAGGTTTCTCATGATGCCACATACACCGACCACAGGTACATGAGTAAATACAAGAATTTTTTATTACTTCTTTCATCTTTTTTCACTTGGTCAAACACATTTCATTGTAATGTTGACTCTTTGCTAACTTACATACAACAAATAAAGCTTAGGCTGAAATTAGTAGGATCAGAATTTGACAAACAGTATGAAAACCCATATCCATCCCTCTTCATATCAGTGGTTCTGCTGATGGTGTGGGGAATAATTTCTTGGCACAGTTTGGGCCTTTTGGTACCACCTGAGGATCATTTAAACACCACAGCCTACCTGAAGATTGTTGCTGATCATCCCATTATGCCCACAGTGTACCCATCCTCTGATGGATGCTTCCAGCAGGATAACGCACTGTGTCATAAAGCTCAAACCGTCTCAGACTGCCATTTTCACGGTACCCAAAAGGCCTCCACAGTCAATCCCACTGAGCAGCCTTGGGATGTGGAGAAGGAGAAGATTATCATCATGGATGTGCAAACTGACAAATCTGCAGCAGCTGACTGATGCCATCATGTCAACATGGACCCAAATCTCCGAGGCATGTTTCCAGCACCCTGTTGAACATACGCTGTAAATAGAAACCGCTCCGAGGATAAGAGCACAACATGGCACTAGCAAGGTGTACCTAATAAAGTGTCCAATTAGGTTCATTTATCATGTTTGCTATTCTAAATTAGCATGTTATCTTAGTAAAACTACACAAATTAGCACCAATTAGTATTTTCCAGTGTTGCACTAACTGTTGGTACAATGCTGATGATTGGCTCCATTACAAACCATCGCACTGTCTCATTACTCAGAGAACGTCTTCTGTGATCTTCCAGCTCGGTCATCTTCCGGTGCACGAGGAGATGACCTTTATGAGGTAATCAGATCAGCTATTTTTAGATTTATGAATAAGTGGGCGGAGTCACTGAACTTTGTTATCACACCTGGCATTTAGATCTTGTTACAAGCTCAGTAAGAATAGTCTTACACATTTTGTCCCATTATTATTAATAAATGCATGATGCTAAAAAAATAGCATAAAAGTTTCTGCAGGATACTCTTCCCCCCCAATATTTAACCGCATGTAATGCTCATACTTCAGTACTTGTATTTAAAAGTACTATAAAGTAGGATCTTTACTTGAAACCATTTTATGTACCGTAGACTTTTTACCATCTCTGTGCTGCTCGCATTCAATTAAACAACAGCATCAAGTTGCAATCGTTTAAAAACCGTTTAAGAAAAAAAAACAACACATTCAAATTTGCATAGATCTTTATTTTTAGTAGAATCTATAATTGACATCAATTAAATAAAAAGGAGAAAACGAGCAAAAAAAAATTAAAAAGAAAAATCCTTAAATTACAAGAAAATTACACTGCACCTTTCATATAGTACAAAAATAGGCCTTATTTTAGAGTTATGTCCCATGTAGGATATTCATTCTTGTACATTAACCATAGGTCACACATATCTGTAACGCACTGTGTGCAGCCACAGGTCAGGAACCTCACGAAGAGGCGGGAGGAGGTCAACAGAGTCGACTGAGGCTGCTCCACTGACCGCTTCTCCATCACAAAGTGTTTCTTTTCTACTTTAACAAGCGTGAGCACACACTGACGCACTCAGGTCTGATTCAGCCCTTAAGTTAATGGCGATGGGATACATTCTACCTCCTCCCTCCGCAGCTGCTGAACATACAAGGTGTCATCGCAGATCGTCAAAAACGCAAAAAAAAAAACAAAAAGAAAAAAAAAGAAAAAAAAAGGCAGAGGTGACTGAATGATTTCAATAAAAACACTCTGAACACATGCGAAGGGGGTTGATGGACTGTGACAACCTGAAAGCAACACATATTCATACTAAACGGACAGCATTAAAATGATTGTCTTTGGTTATGCCAAAGATATTGCTCCTATCAACTTCATCTGACTTCATATTAATCTCATTTTAGACTACATCCTAAAGCAGGACGGGAGCAACGTTGAGCTCCACATGACTTAAATCAGCGACGTAAAGACGAGCCTTCATTGCAGCAATGAGGGAGTCTTCTCTTTATAACCAGGGCAGATGTTTTGTAACATCCAGTGCTTTTTTTCTTCTTCTACATTTAAGAGCTCCACACGTTGCTGCTGCCAGTAAAGTGGTAGGGCTTTTAAACTAGGAGCTGCTTTCGGGCACTCGTCTTATTTTAGCGTGTGGGGTTTCTATCGCTGTGAAAAGAATCAGCTGGCTGCTGATGGTTTTCTGCAGCTCCTGCACTTCGGAAGCAGAAGCTACTTAATTCTGCCTGCATACATGGATTTCCTAAGTTTAACACCCGATTGCGCAGCGCTCCGAGTTCATCTGTTTAAAGTGTTTTTTATTTTTACTTTTATTATTTTTAAGTTTTCAAGCTGCAGTGAATACAACATCAAGCTAAGAAGAATAAATCATTTCATGTGCGCACTTGAGGGGCCACAGAAACCTGTCTGAACACCCAAAGTGTTGCATTTTTAAGAAGAAAAAACAAAAAACAAAACTACTCTTTCTGGAAGCAATACAAGTCCTTTGCAAAGGAAAATGCACAGTGCATAATCTTGACTAAACCAGGAATCAATTAGCCCACAGTAATTGGAACACATTGGTTGAAGTCCTATGTTGTACGTCTTCAAAAGATGCATACAGAGTTGAAGAAAAACAGTTTATGGAAGCAATTTTGTTTCTGCATTAGCCTATTATCTGTTGTTTACACACTTCGCAGGATGCTGGGAAGTCAATAAGATTTGATGGCTCAAGTCTGAAGCTGGAGTTATTACATTTTTAAATTAGCATCCCCCTCAAAGTGGAACTAATCAAAGCCTAAATGGCAGTAGGCACTAATGTACAACCCACAGACCCCTGCAGAACAAGCCTGCCACATTAGCTTTGTTCCTTTTGAGGGCATTTTCTCCAAATTGTCATTTTCAGCTTGGCTTCCGATCCAGAAACGGCCACAGTAAGCCAAATGTGTTACACCTGCACCAGCCATTCGAGATGAATTACGCTTCCTGGCTGAGCACTGTGTTTGAGAGCATACATACCAATCTTCCTCCATTCTTCTGAAAAGGATTTTTGGCAATGAAAATCTTTATTCTTTTTGCCTTTGGAGAATTTCTCTTTTCCAAATAAGCAGTTGATTTCTAAATCTGCAATTTAAATGATCTGCGTACAGTGAATAACATTTTCTGTGGGGGCCTTTCTAGTGAGGTGGTTAAATTAAAAGTTAAAAGCCCCCCTGCAAAAAACCTCCAAACAAACAAAGGAATTGATTGTCAGTGAAAGAAACTTAAAAAGAATAAAATAAGGTCTCAAACCCCAGGAGGATTTGCCTGGGTAAAGATGAACAAAACAAATGCCCCCTGCAATCTCAGGTTGATTTAGCACTTAAATGCTGGCCAACAAGATGTAAGAGCAATTCTCCTACCCAGTCTCTTTGAGTAAGAGGCTTTAACACCCAGGTGTGTCTGCACATGAATGCTGATCCTAGAGGCAATAAATTTTTGGGACAGATAGGAGTTCCAGGGGAGTAAAATTTACACAGCAGCTTTACAGTTTCTGAATTGCAATTGCTTGTTTCTCCGCTAAAACATAAATGTGACATACAAGCCTACCTTCCTAAACAAAAAAAAATTACCATTTCCCAGAAGCGATTTCATATCTAACCTACATATAATCTGACCTCTATGATCATTTTCAGCTCCTCAAAACCGCGTAAGAAACCTTGCTGAATGATATGAGAGGTAGATAAAAGGACGAGCAGCTGCAGTCGCCAATACATGTCATCACCATGACAACCTCTCTCAGCAAGCTCCACTGATTTTGAAAATCATAATTTCAACATAACAAAAAAGATCACTGGAATCAAAATGGCTACACTGGATTAAATAATGAGATGCAAATTTCAGATGATGACCAGCTGGGGAGGAAAAAAAAAAATGGAAAAAATAAAAAGGAGGAGGAGGTGGAAGAAGCAGAAGAAGAAAAAACCCACCTTAAAGCAATCTTCCCTAAAGGAATGAATAAAATCTCTCAGAATAAATAGTCTGCTGCAGTATTATTCAGAATATAATTAATTGGCAAGTACACTAAAGACATCATCTGAAATTCAGATTAGATGAAGACTGGAGGGTAAGTGCAGAGATGCTGATGAGACGTGGAGTCTCGCTGCAGGATTTTTAAACAATATCCAAAATTTGAAGAAGAAGAAAGCGGAGACTGGAAGGATGGAGGAAGGAAATCTTCACTTCAGAGGGCCGATAAACATTCCTGAACCTCATATGCAATACACCAACACTCACACTCTCCCACACGCAAAACAACTTTCACTCGTTAAGATATGCCGTGTGTTTGTAGTGCTGATGTGCTCTGACGAGAGGAGAGCCGGTATTATTGTTACTGCTCTGTCAAGAAATCAGTCACAAGTAAGTCAACACCTTCCAGCTGCTTTGAGAAGCTTTTGTGCTCAAAAGTCACACATTGTTTTGGGTTCTCCAAGCAGCCCTGCATCTTCTCCCACAGCCCCAGGATGTAAGCACTTCAGACACAGAAATTAAATATCCCTGGCAGGGATTATGCCTCGGGGGTTGATTGAATAGCCTGTGTGTGTGTGTGTGTGTGTGTGTGTGTGTGTGTGTGTGTGTGTGTGTGTGTGTCGTTTTCTTATAATTTTTTTGTTTTGTTTTGATACCCTTCCATGTAATGGTTGGGGGAGGTTACGAGCACAGGAGAATTTATAGCTTCCAAAACAGGAATAAGTTCAGCTCATCTGGAATCCCAGAAGGCTGAAGGAGGCTTTGCTCGCTGAATGACTCAGTTTGTTCTTTCAGAGCTGGGAGAAACCTTTTCACACAACAGGAACAATAACTATACTGGCTTAAAAGTGACTGCATGAAATAACTGTATCTTCAGTAGATACTGCAGAGATGACATATCCTGAAAGGTCTGCTTTGTACGTCTGACTGCTGATGGATTATAAACCATTGAAGTCTGGATATTTTCTCATCAACTGCTATGCGCTTTAGTTTTGTGAGATCTTGAAAATGCACTTTAAAAATGTTAATTATGAGAGAGCATTGTATTTGTCAACAGATTATATATAGCGAGGTCATTAAATGACACTTCAGAGAGAATAAATATTTCCAAATTGGATTTCATGGTCCATAATACAATTTTTGGCCATCACGTTTTAGTTAAACCACTAAATATGACAGGACCCACTTAAGCTTCTCTGCACTGTTCACTGTTCATCAGATTTACACGCTCACATTCACACAATCATTTAGAGATGCGCACACACACACACACACACACACACGCAATCTCATCTGGCTACTGCACTGAGACTAAAGGACACAGTGGGAGGAGAAAAAAAAAGAGGAAGAAAGCAAATAATAATCATTTGTTTACTGTAACAAAAAGGAGCTGGAGGGAAAAATGGACTCTGCACAGACAGACACTGTTAGTGATTGGGGGCAAGAGGAGGGAGAGAGCCAGTTTAATAGAAAAGCGCCCAAGTGTGAACAGAGCAAAGCTCAGGCCATCCTGAGCTCTGAGAGACAGCAGCTTCCCATCAGGTCTCCCACAGCAGAGCGGAGCGTCCAGATCCCGAAACAGAACTCAGGTGAGAATCCGATAAGACCGAGAAAAAAAAAAATGAATTGGAGATTAAATCAGAAAAAGACTGAGAGGAGACAGTTACCACAGCCCTGAATTATCAGACAAATGGTGGTGTGAGGATTTTAAAAGCAGGAGAGAAGGAGGGACGTGGAGGAGGCATTAAAGAGCACTTTGTGTTTTGATAAAGGCAGTCCTCTCATTTTGGACGTCGAACTCTTCATTTTCCGAGTCTGTATTTACCCCTTCATCCCCCCACACTGTTGGGATGCCACGGTACGACACCACCCTTTTTCCGCCGAGACTGAAGCTGCCCCCGAGACCACTGCCGGCCTCCAGAGAGGGCAGCTTGATGAGCGCGCCAGAGCGCAGCTGCAGCATCAGGAAAATGCCAGCAAAGGTGGCGATGATGGCCATGCAGCTGAGCACGGCGATGGTTATGGGGAGCCGTGAGCCAGGCTCTAGCTGCGATCTCTGGTTCCCCGGCCCCACCATGAAGCTACCAGGGGACTCACGCATGTACTGGTTGAGATGCAGGCAGGTGCCAGAGATGGGGTCCAGGGAGCTGTGCGGGGGGCAGGACAGACAGGACCGAGGGCTGAGACTGCTGCAGGTCAGGCAAGGCTCTGGACAGGGCAGGCAGGCTGGGACGGAAGCTGGTTCCATAAAGTTTCCCACTGTGTAGTTGAGAGGCTGGGAGCCCACCGAGAAGCCTGCTGGACATTCTTTCACACAGCCCTGCTGAAAGAGGTAGTAGCCAGCATTGCACTCTGTAACACAGAGAGAAATAGAAATGAACCTCTGCACCTTTCAGGTCTTCAATATGAGTCACAACCAAAAAAACAGAACCAGGATTCATGCCCTGTGAAAGCACAGAGAGTACACTTAACATGACATTTCATGCTGTGCCTGCCCTGTCTGTTTCAAGGCAATTTTTTTGTTGTCCTCTTACACTTTTACTTTTACTAGAGCTGCTTTCACTTACTAAATCTTTAAATTTCTATGCTGAGTGCAGCATGCTTAAACAAGAAGACACATTTCCATATGCACCAAGTCCAGAGGCAGACCATCGCCTGTAGTGACAATTAACAGACAGCGGTGGGGGTAATAGAGCTGAAAACAGGAGAGCCAACAAAAGGAGGAAATCTTCGCTTCCTGCTGCATATTGTCAGCTTGTTCAAAAACAGAATTATAGTTTTGAACCCTGAGACATAGCACACCCAGTGCCATATGATAACATATGATAATCACATACATAATAATTACATAGAGCTCACCCTGTTTATAAGCATGCAAGTACCACTGACAGCCTGTAGGGGTCAGACTGTCACCATTTCAGGAAACATGTACTTCACATTGCCTTGGTGCTCAGTGGTATGTTTAGACCTTGCCTATAGCACTAGTTGGACTTGGCAGAACACAGCAGTAGGAGTACATTTATTTTAAATGAGATTATTAAAAAGAGACGTGGAGTAAATTTAAGTCTGAGCAGAACCCAGCTCTTATTTTAAATTTTATGCAAATAAGGCTACACAATGGAGTTGTGCATAGACATACAGACAAAAAGCAAATGGATGCAGCAGAGATAATATTTCATGACCGGGCTACTTCATGTGTCACACCTTAACACAACACCACACCACACTACACTTCTCCTCTACTGTGGCTGAAAGGACCTGTGAGGAGCAAAGGAGAGACACCAGTCTTACCGATGCATATCTGCCTCAGATCCAACGTCTTGCAGCTGTCATTGCCAGGCTGAGACTTTTCAGAGGAGCTGGAAGTTGTTGAGCCAGTGCCATACAGCACCAGGATGAACTGGGTCAGAGTGCCTGGGCGGAGAGACAGATGAAAAACTAAAATTAACTGTGGGGGGGGAAAAAAAGAAGAAAAAAAAAGTAGGCCTGTCAAGCCCAGCAAGGCTCCAGCACTCCCTTGGGTGGTTTTTGTAAATGTATCCTCATCTCATATTAGACTCTTGGATTTTCTGCATAAAGTGACAGAAAATGACTCCTTGATATGGGCTGCAAATTTAAAGACATGATTTCACTCTATGCCTAACAAGTTATAAAGAGCACATCTCTCAAAAATCATTGAAGTGTGGGGCCTCATGAGAGGTTCCACTTTAGTAAATCACTCCTTACTGAGGAGGGAGGCGTGAGACTTGAATCTAGATGTTTTTTTCTAAAGTATTTTGGCTGAATATGGTGCTGTGGGTGGACCTGCTTTGTCTGGATGGTTGTGTGATGATCCACAGCCAACCATAAACACTGAAGAATTTGTCATCCTTCCTGCAATAAGGATAAAGGCTGCACAGCCATACAGTCAACAAGTATAAAAATAGCAACAACACTTTGGACACAGAAGCCACTGATCTCTAATCTCTTGGCACTGACCCTTCAACCCTTGAGCTGAACTGCAGGCCCAACAGATTAAAGGTTACGTTAAATAACATTCAAGTAATGTCGTTCAAGGTCATCCTGGTGACCTCGTTTAGGTTTAAGACTGCTGAAAACATTCAATGTGGACTCTGAGGATCTTCGACCAGCATTTTGCAGATAAACAGGGAAGATAAATTGATACCAAACTAGATAAAGCCTGGAAGCGATCAATCATTCCACACTGATCAGCCGCAACATTTAAACCAGGAGACGCAATTCTCTTGATACCATATAATGTTCTGCTGGGAAAATTTGGGTTCTGGCAGTGGATGTTACTTTGGCACATGTCACACACTCATGACTGCTGCATATCAAGTTTACCCACCCATTAGAGCACCATCCCCAACAGCATGTGAGGGGAAGGATGATAAAAAAAAAATTAAAAAGCCCAGGAAGAGCTTGGAAAATGACAAAGAACACAAGGTGATGACCTGGCTTCTATCTTTGACCTCAGTTTTACTTAAGCAATTTCAAAATTCAGAAGGAATAAACTCAGTACATGATGGGACTAAACTGCGACCTACAGGATCGTCACTATGAAGCCAGCAAGGCCGGTGGTTGTAATGATGTGGGTAACTGGTGTATATTATCTTTATGTAATAACAAAGCTGCTTTACCATAGTCACTGGCACCAGCCACATTCTCAATTTCAAGAGTCCACGCCCCAGTGGGGTCCTCATCCCAAGAGTGGGTGGTCATGAAAGCCCAGTCATTAAAACCCTCTGATGAGTAGTCATGAGGCCTGCAGGAAAACAAGCGGGAGCGTAAGGAAGTAGTTTGTGATTACCAGCTTGCACTGTAGATCTCCATGTTTGTGTAGCTGTGCGTTTTTTACCTGGGGTGGAGGAGCGTGGAGCGTGTGCCAGAAGGACTAATGAGGTGGATTGCCAGGTTTCCCCTCCGGTTGTAGGACAGAGTGAGCCGGGCCTGGACGTGCTCTAATGAGGTCACATGACTGTCTGTCCCGATGCAGCCGTCCACACTCTTGTTAATATATAAATGGCTGCCAATGTTCCTGTTAACCGACAGATTAAGTCAGTGATGGACATTACTTACAGGTTGTGTGACAGTGGAATTATTAGTGGTTTATTATTAAGTGTACAACATTTTGCTCTTGGACACTGAAAACCAACAAATGGTGATTCGTTTGAAGCCTTGAACAGGATTAGTGTCTCAACCTGTAGCACCCCTATCCTCTGTGGAAGCAAACACCCCCCCCAAATCCTCTTAGGAGATTATACGCATCCACAACAATTCAGAGGAGGAGGAAGGTGCAGGGTTTTAGTGGCACAGATGTGCCCAAATTATAGACAAGATGATCATTAAACTGCCAGACTGCTTCCAGACAGAGTCCCTTCAGGTTTAGGCTGAGTCACATTTTTCAGGATGCACTGAAAGGGCTGCATACAGTAAACACCTTTGACCTTTAAAGCAGCCTCACATGGGAAGAGTCATGTAAAAGGTTAATTTTCTGCACTATTCAGATGCCAATGAGTCATATAGTGACTGCCCATGATAATATTATAATGCAAATTGTCAGCCACGTAGCATTTAAGTATGCTTGCAAAATGTATTTCATGGTTTCTTGAGGTGGGGACAGAAAATCTTAGAGAAATGGAAATTTATACAGAGAGCTGTTGAGGTTGATTTATCATCGCCAGTTGACCACTGCAGCACAGGCGACTGTGATTTAGGGTCTGGAAGCAGCTAAATTTGTGGCAGTGCTGAAACATAGAACCTCGTTTTATAAGCACACTCAGACAAAAAAATAAATAAACACATTTTTAAAAAAAAGAAGCTGCAAACCTAACATCAATCTGCCATTTAGTGTGAAAGCTCAACAAGTAAATGAGAAGCTACACCTTACTCTCCCTTTCCCTTTTTATCAAGAGCTAGTAAAATTAAAATCTGTTTTTTCTTACTTCGTATGTTGTCTGATTCCAATTTGTCACAACAACTGTTACATAAATCCTTATTTTTTTTGCACGCTGGTGTTTCTTCAACATGACAGCTGATTTCAGGTCATTTTTCCCCCTCCTTATATAGCTCAGCCACACTAAAGTAAAAATAGGATAATGACGTTCTTGTGATTTGGAGGGGGGGGCAAAACAACACATGGGGAAGCCATAGAGACAAATTGCTGGTTGCCCAGGTGTTGACCCCAAACCTGTTTGCAACCACTTTCAATTGCAGAGGCAACCTGTGTGCAGTCGCAGTATAGCTCGGACCAACCGCAATCACTTTCAGACAGGCTGGCAAAGGTCTGCAAATATTTGACGTCTAATTTATAAATGCAAACTCAAATTAAATTGATCACAGTCAGTCAGTGAATCTGACTCAGTGTGCACCAGTGAGCACAACTCGTTCTAGAGAGCTCTCCTTGGAACAGGGAACTCAACTCATCTCTCGTCAGCTGCTTGTATTCTGGTTATATTGCTATAAAAAGTACGGTTGGTTCTATTTCAAGCCTATAAGGTTATGGCAAGTAGTTAATGTGAATTTCTGTGTATGCGGACAAAAGCAGATTTTCAGTCTCGCTAATTTATCACAGCAAATCACAAACAGATTGCATGCAAGTTCCAATTTGCCTCCATTCAACTGCTAACTGATAGAAGACCGACAGTCTTATTGCAGTTTTATCACCGTTTTGATGCACCAAGATTGCTTTAAAGACAGCAACTGACTGAGTGGTCAAAGACATGATCTAAGCAACAATCCAGAAGGCAATGAGACTGCACATTTATTGCACATGGTTGCAATTATTTGGCCATGCCATGTTTTCAACCACTTATCCCAAGTCTGTTTGTAGCATTAAACAACCTTAGACAAATATATTGTAAGCAAAATATTTCCAGTCTTTTAAAGTGTGTAAAGTGGGTTTGTTCAATATTACATACAGAATTAGGAGTGAAGAGTCTGCAGCGAAGACCTAAAAATCAACCAATCACATGTTGTGCATAATCAAAACTATCCCTCCAGCACAGACATGTTCATTTCAATTCATTGTGCATAAAGCTTTTGAACAAACACCACATGTGTAAGCCAAACTTTAAGCATTCCCATGCATTTGGCAGAATCTTGGAAAAACAAAAAGGGATGTTTCCAAATCATAAATCACTTTTTAAAAACTATGCGAGAGCTTTTAACTGATGCCATACAGTTTTTATTTGTAAAAGATTTTGCAGACCTGGTAGTAATTTGCATCAACTTTTGTGTTAAGGAAATGGGCATGCACTGATCACATTCAGTGTTCTAACAGTACATTGACACACATTTGCAACAAAGCCTGCCTCATTCAGTCAGGTTTTGACTGACATGAGCAGACAAAAGCTTCTGTATGCCTAATTCCCCATCTCACAGCTACAAAAGTAAATGGCCTAATGTTAATGTAATTATGGTTATAATAATTTACTTTGGTCTTAAAATATAATAATTGTGCAGTATTGTTGGACTTAACAATATAATCATATAATCATCATAAAATTACTTCTCTTCAAGTGTGTTCCAGCTTTTTTGTGCATGTAAAAAGGTCTACATAGTTACACAGCCCTCCCAAAGAGAGAACACTGCATCCAAACCACTGGCTGGTTTTTCTTCAGGAATCTACATCAGTCAAGTCTTTTAAGTAACTCCAACTCTAAAATATCTCAGTCATGGTATCTATGGAGCTCAGGACAAGGTAGAGGAGTATTATTTTGATAGAAAAGTCCCCAAAAATGTGTTTGAGCACTGCAGAGCTATAACTTTGCCTTAATGTACACAGAACTATGTTGAAATGTTTAACCCTGTAAGACCCAACCCATCAAAAAAATAGCCAGAAAATTCTGATTTTTTTGGAACTGAGAGGTTTATTAACTGTTATAACAAAATCCACAAAAGATTTTTCACTATATCATGTTGTGTATGATATATTTTTATTATATATTTGTTGTATCGCATTTGAGACATTGGGCGTTTTTGGCAACTTTTTGTTAACAACAATGTTAATTTTAGACCAAAAAAAAAATATAAGAGTTTTGTCCATAACATTTTGAAATTATGGCAAGTATTGATCATGTTGATGAGATAGAGGTCTCAGAAATTCTCATGACGTCTCAAAACTCATGTATCAAATATGATACACAGGGCATCATAGGGTTAAGTGGCCAATCAGAAACTGAACTGATTTGAAACGATGAGGTGAGAGTTACTGTGTTTTCATGGTATCATTTTCACTATGCTGGCTTTTTTGATCTAGTGTTTCCCTGACAGTACACATGTGAAATAGTAACTCAGGTTATTCCTAAAAATGTTAAAAACATGTCTAATCTGGGAGTCTCTCCTTGAACCAGGTCTACTTACAGTTCAAATTCATACAGCTAAACTCTGGTTATTTTTACTAGCTATAAACCTAAAAATCACATAAACTCACAGGACAGGAGTTAATGGATATAACCACTCAGTCCCATTTGTTCATCCAGTTGGCCAATCAGAGCAATGTAGGCTTAGTTAGATTTAGATTTTTTTTTAAAAACCCAAAAAAACCCATAGACCCATTTTATAAGCACTTTTTAAATGACTGACCCTGTTACAGTCATTACTGTAGACAAAATTCAAACAGTTTCAGACAAAGACAAAATGAGCTTTACGGGGATATTCAGTGTATAATGATAGCATAAAGCAATCACACGGGACTGCTGTCTGAACAGACAGAAAAATCAGCTCCACCCAGATTTAACTATGTGCGGCTCACATTACCATAACTCCTCAATCATTTTGGGCTACAGAGAAAATTCAAATGGGTCCTGAAATATGAGAATTATTTTGTAATTTTACAGCCAAAATTACAAAATCTATCCAAGCAGCCTGTTTGATACTCGGGTGGATAAAGAGTTCAAATGGAGCGTCTGTTGAGTATATTCTGGTGTAATGTATGCCGTGTCATGAAACTGATGTGCTATTGAATATAAAAGCATGTAAATGTATGCTAGCAGAACACAAAATAAAATTATGAGCTTGTAAATGAGCATAATATGGGCTCAGTAAGCATGCAGTCATGACTTTGTCAAAGGTAATGAATGAAAGTAACTGACAGTGAGGAAGATGCGGAAACCCTGCCTGCTCACTTATTACAAGACAGTCTTGATAAATACGTCAGCTAAACACCTAAAATGTAAATTGAATAACCTGCCTTGAGTGCCGTTCCCAGACGCTCAAACCATCTGCTCTGAGCGTCTCATAGCTGCAGTAAAAGAGAGGAACCTCAAAGCCGGCAAGGGAAGTGACAGGCAGCGCATAATGAAGAGGCGATGTCTGACTGGATTTAGACTGAGACACCAGCAAGAGGAGGAATAAAATGGCTGGGAAGAAATATATAGTCTCAACAGCGAGAGGTACACATGAATAGACAAACTATTATCTTTCTTTTAAGTGTTTTGTCTCAAGTTTGAGTCTCGCACACACAAAATGACAGGCATTTCAACAGACGCCCAGAGCCAACATGATGAAGACACGATGTGTCGCTCCGCCAAAGCTTGACAGCTCAGTTGCAAGTCACAAGCAAATCCAAAACCTTTGTTTTGTTATGCGTTACCAATTTAATGTTGATTTCTCTTTTCACTTACTATTTCTGAAAAATTTAGACTTCTTATCATAGTATTTAATGAATGTTTGAAGACAAAGAACAAAGCGGCTAGAAATAAACAAACTGTCTTTGATGGATATTTGGTGCATTCTCTTTAATATAGCATTCACTGCTGTTATTTCTCCACCCCTCTTTTTCTTTGCTTTTAACATTTACCTCGTGTACTCTTCATACTTTATCTCTTAAAATAGCCTTCATAATTGCATAGATGATTACAAATAATTAGAATATTTAGTAATTAGTATAACTGGGATGGGGGCATAATATGGGTCAAGCTCCAAAAAGACTGAAGCATCAATTTGCTCTAATCCAATGAGATTACTTCCTCCAGAGACACATATGACTTAGTTTAATAACTAGGCTGTGTGGGTTTTAGTCAAAGCAATTTAAACAAATAAGTTGTTTTTAGAAAAGTGACAGGTGTAACATGTGCAGACCGTAGTGGCCATGGGGAACCAACACAGTGCATCTCAACAAACACATGTGCATAAACAAAACAACCAAATTATGAAAACACAATTCAATCAAAAACCACTGTGCAGAAGATACAACATGAGCAAATTCAAGAATGTGCTGCAAGTATCCCAGACTACAATGGTAATGTTTCCAGGAGATGCATAACAGTGAACCCAGCTGGGACACACTGCTGTTTTTCATTGTTTTGTGATGCGTGTCTGAAACTCAATATTAATTAAAACCTAAACAAACTCACACAGGCTGCTTGTGCTCAGTGTATTCTATTTGTTTGTATTATGGGAATCTCCTGAAAATGTGTTCTTAAATGCAAACATATCTATAATTTGTTTGTGTTGTGTTTATGTACACGTTTGTGTGTCTGTTGCAGTGTGTTGCCCCTGTTTGGGTCACCTTAGTTTCTTGTGATCAGGGTGCTGAGATAAACCAAGCTGCTGTATTAATGAGTCTCCGGTGTACTAACCTTGGCTCGTTGACCATGGTGATGACGCATTTTCGTTGTGGTCCGACATTGGTCCACGTTTTTGCCATGGACACGATACCACCGGCATCAAGTAGACCGTATCCGTACGAGTGGCTGACTATAGAAAGCAAGAGGAAACGTTAGCCAGCATCCTGGCTCTCCCAGCTGGTGTGCATTTCAACCTCTGTCCAGTTACATCTGGTTTATGTGATGCACACTAATAATGAGCCTCGCAGGCATCTGCAAACTGCAGAGGGTTGATGAAAGGAGCTGCTGTACCTTTGCGCCCGACTCCATTGGTTCTCCAGTCATTGGTGAGCAGGTGGGCAGGGTGAGAAGTTCGTACAACCAGATGTTGCATGTCCCTCCAGGTCAGGTTTTTACTGGAACACGTGTACGTGCAAGCACAGGCAGACACACAAGGAAAGAGACAGACCAGCACACAAACAGTGACACACGTGGTAAGTTTGGCCTAAAATTCAAGTTGAGCCACTGAAACATGAAACAGTTGCCTCTGACACATCATCCTATAGTCTTAAGCTGCAGATGGACAGCTGACTGAAAACGGAATACAGCGATGCAACAGTCACATTCCTTCTTGGCTTGCATAAAATCTCAAGTTGACACACATTTCAAGTCAAGCCTTCTCTGCCCTTTGCAAGACATTTTCCAAAGCATCATTAATCTTCATGCAGGCATGCAAGTTGGTATTTACCAAATGCAAAAAGGGCTTACATGAAGTCACAACTGGCCTCTCTGTTGTGATTAAATGCGTACAGGCTTTTTAGTCTTATTGTGGATTTAGAGAAAATGAGGCTTTTAAGATAATAACTTTGCTGACTCACTTTGTCATCAAATTCATTCCTAATTGCAATCTTTTTCCATCACCTCACTCTGTTTTGCCACAAGACTAATTACTCGTTTTCAGCACTCTTCTGACGTCCGTGTTTGTCTCTCCATTAGTGCTGCGTGACTAGATAAGAATGATTAGCGCTCACATCCAAATGGTGTTGTTTGTAAGTGCACAGTTGAAATCTGTGGCAGAGGGGTTAAAAAGTAATTCATAAAATGGGATAATCATGCAGAACTAATGCATAAACATTCAGCACCAGCAGTAAAAGCTTAATTTAATAGAAGAATTTAAAAAAAATGTTTAAAAACTGGGGCTAGAAAAGTTTGTGGAACACACACGCAAAAAAGGGTAATAAATATTTTACTTTTTAGAAAAATTGCTGGGTTTTTTTTTTTTTTTTAAACTTGAGTTTGGTGTTGGGAAACATCTCTTTCTAGCGTGTAGTTGAGTAACAGTGGAGCATTACTACAAACTACTCAGGCATTCTGAATACTTCAATATCTGAGTTTGGAAAGAATAAACTGTTGCACTCTCTAACGAGCTTGTGCCATTTTTTGTTCCTCCCCAAAAGCAAAAGTCAGGAGATTAAGCATATATTAAACGTTAGAATAAGGCTGCACAGCTGAAACAAATAGCAAGGACTAGTCAGACTCAGAAAAATGATGGCGATAAGCACTTACTTGGCCTCAAGGGCGAGAGCGATGATCCCAGCAGCCAGCGGAGCAGAGGCAGAGGTGCCTGTGTGGGAGTCCGTGCATTTTGATTTGAGATCTGTAGTCACCTAAGCAAGATGAACACAGTGGATTTAAGTATCACAGCAATCCTCCTCCTTTTTTATCACACTTCAATTTTGTTCTCATAAACTCGTATTTCACTTGGCGCTGCTAGAAAGTAAACATAGCTAAGCTTCGAATAATGCAATTTTCTAACTACGCTCTGTCCTCAGTGTCCATTTTCTTCATGTAATTCTATGTAGCTCAGTACATCCCTTGACAATGAAGGTATTCAAATCTCAGGTGTATTCTTTTTTTAATTCACAAGATATTTCACCCTCTTGTAACCCGATAAACTGGAATCTGCCTCCCTCGAATGAGTAAAAACTATCCTCCATCACTTCTTCACTTATTATCTCATGTATTTGCTAGGGAGAGCAAAATCATCTGATGGCTAAAGCAGAAAAATAAAACCAGAGAAACCATATAAGCTTATGTCTTGCTTCTTTTGAACAAGCCTTGTTTTTACTGAACTGCTCTAGCAGAGATTTCTTCAATGACCCCCATCAGTCTGCTGTGGATGTGCTGGGCAGCTCCCAGGTGAGAATTTTCTGCAGCTACATGAATACAAAGAAATGTGGTGTATTTGTCCTTACGAAAAAACCCATCTGCTGGAAGATAAAGGTTACAAAACACTGCCTGGTGATAAGGCCCCAAGTCACCCACTGTATAATTCTGGAGGTGAAGTCAATCAGTGCTACTGAATGAAGCTGAAACAAAAGCAGCTTGGATCACAAATCCATGACATGCTGCATACAGAAACTGATCTTTTAACAGACTGAGGGAATAATAAATGCACTGGAAGAATGACTTTAATGGTCATTATGCATTCAGGAGCCTTAGGAGCACATATAACTCACTTTAATTTGAAAGAGGCAGATATAACACATGTGATTTAAAAAAAAAAAAGTTATGATATTCCTGTATAACCTCAGAGGTCCCACTCACTCTTCCCATCTACTCCAGCTCTTTATTCTTGGCTTCATGAATGACCGCACAATTAAATGAGTACATCACTGAAGCGTTAAGGGACCGGCCACACATCATGGAGATGTCATAATCTGCCCGTCCAGTTTGTCTGAAAGCTAGGGTGCATGCAAAAGAAACTGACTGTCTGTCTGTCTGTCTGTCTGTGTGAGAGACAAAGAGGGAAACAGCATTTGTGACTAGAGTGTTAAGCAGCAACAGATTGCCAGATGGAGTTTCAGCCGTTCACAATTCACAATCATTTTAATGGCCCAAAACTGAATGAATGGTGAAGAAGTGGAAAGAAAACAGCAAAGAATGAAGAAGCTAGCTGTGATTTACACAGAATGAAAGATAGAATGAAAATGCTGGAAAAGCTTAATGTACTGTGTTCAGAATTAATCACAATGAGATTAAAATGCATCTCCAACCATTAAAATCATCAATTTATTAAGTTCTCCAGGCTTCCTGCTTCTCAGACGTTAAAATTTTCCAGATGTTTTAGTTTTAGGTGGGAGTGAGGTATATTTTTCCAGAGTGGGTTAGCACTTTTTGTACAACCTTTGTAGCAGGCGGCAAACTCGGGAAATAGTCGACTCACTATCTGTTTCTCGTTGAGATTTCCCGAGCTGTAAGTGGTCGCAAGGGTGGAGGAGCAAGCTTCGCTGTACCAGGGGACATTGCCGTTCTGTGTGGAGCTGCTGATGGACAGGGTGTAGATGCTGTTGGTGTAGCCATCACAGTTGCAGCTGTCCTTCTCCCGTCCTCCATTACCAGAAGCCCACACGAAGATGGAGCCTAAACCATGGCGTCCCTGGAGAAGACAAAACATACATTTAAACAAACAGGAAAATAAAAGAAAACCACATGTCCTTTCAGCTATGTGTGCCAAAGACTAACAGTATCTACAGAAGAACAAAATCTCATTCAATCTTTAATAGGAAGCCCAATTATAGTGGGGCAAGTTCACTTCAGAGCTCGCTTCAAAAAGAGCCCCATTAAAACCCAACGTACAGGGCCTGGGTGGTCACTCACTAAATTACAAAGAGCCAAATATCACATGACAGCAATTCAATATGGAAAGGCAGTATACGACAACAGCTCATTGTAATAAATCATTCAACCTCTCAGCCTTTGAAGTGCAATAATTTTCATCTAAAAGCGGCTTTATTGTATTGAGTAGCACCATCTCTCTGTCTCTGCATTGATCAATTCCAGCTATGCACCACCCACACCACCATCTGACAGTGCTGTCACTGTGGCAATTATCTTAGTAGTCAGTGTCAGCGGTTCCAATCAAGCTTTATGGCACATGCTTTGAATCCTACTGCTCCATAACAAGAGGCTGTGTTAGTGGGATGGATGTGTTTATTCATGGCAAGCAGATGTGAGAGGCTGGGGTGCGATCTGTATACTGTATACTAATCTGTTAACTTGTTCATTTCACATATCTGACACACACCCAGTGTGTCACATGCATTAAAACAAGTCAACAACAGGGCTGATGACATGACAGTACGCCTGGTTGCTTAGTATTCAGATTGCATCATTAGATGTTGGCAGAAAAGTTTCTGAAATTACTTTTCTACAACCCCTCTACGTGTATGTGCATATAGATAAGCATGTGTTTGGAAGCTTTTGATTATAAATGCTTGTCATTAAGCAATTTAAAGCTCCGCTAACTGTTTAATTGGAATTCTTAAAAACAACCTTT
>VVHJ01000052.1:36916-48340 GCA_015107715.1 Tylochromis polylepis | reverse complement strand
AAAGGAAGATTAAAGCAAAGTGACAATTTGACAAAGGGACACAAAGGCAAGGGGAGAGAAAGATGTGCCCTGGACACTCAAATCAAAGATAAGAGGTGTTCAGTCACAGTAACAGCAGGGATGTTTGGCGCAGACCAAAGAAGAAGAACTTTATCCCCATCGTGGCGGAAACGTTTACGCCTACTTCTTTTATTTACTTAAATAGAAGCACTAAAGCCACATGATGAAATCTATCTGTTACAAATAAAAGTGTGAATTTAAAATTTTACTAAAGTATTGTTTTTTTTAATTAAGTAAAAAGAGCAGGCCCCTGTTAACTTGTATAAGTATCAATAGAGTCTCCCTCAAGCAGGATTATACTGCTGTATTAAAAACGGTTCTCTTTCCAGTTTCCAATGATTAATCTGCTGGTTATATGTGATATATGATTGTGATACATATAGTCAAGTAAAGAGTGCAGAAAAGAGTGGAGAAGTAGAAAGTGATATAAATACTAAACACTGAAGAAACTCCTATTTGAGTACATCTATCCAACTGTTTTCCCTTATTTACCAGATTTAGGTTGGGTGTCACAGGTCAAGAAGCAAAGTATACTTTGGAGAGGGTTACAGGGGTAACACAGGGGTAACACAGAGACACAGACAACCACACCTACAGCCAGTTTTGGACCGTGGGAGGAAAACACATAATAGTCACAGGTGGGAGAACATGCAAACTCCACACAGCCATTGCACCACAGTGCCATCTTAAATAAAGGCTTAAATAAATATACCCAACAGTAGCTACATACCACAATTGTCTGCTCATAAAGAATGGGATGGAAAGGATTATGGAGTGGCTTAGTCAAGAAAAAGTGTAGATAGGTCATGGCAGATGGCCACTCCTCCCTGAGCCTGGTTCTGCTGGACGGTTCTTCCTGTTGAAAAGCAGTTTTTCCTTCTCACTGTCGCCAAGTGCTTTCTCATAAGGGCTTGTCTAATTGTTTTTGCCTTACAATATAAAGCACCTTGAGATGACTGTTGTGATTTGGCGCTGTATAAATAAGATGAAATTGAACTGAACTGAATGAATTTGGCAGGTCTATGCATGAGCCTGTGTAATTTGTATAAAAGTTGTCTACAAGAAGTTTCTGCAAAAAAGGATAAAGGCTGCAAATAAACACATCTGAGAATGACATTCAAACATAAATTTGGATCTGCATTGATCTGCGAGAGTTGTCTTGTCCCACTGCTATCCTCTGAGTGCATTAGCTCCATCCCTGATTACACAGTAAATAATTTAAATGCAAACCGCGCTGCTCCTACAGTCAGGAGGGCACCGTAACTTGGCATGATCTACAAGTGCTGAGAAATGTTGGCTACCACAATCAAAACAAACCCAAAGGAACTCTGCTGAACTGTAACAGCTTCTTCAAAGTAGCTTGGCAAAAGTGCAGTGTAGCATGGAGGCCTGTGGGCATGATCTTCGGCGAAAGAGCAAGGGGGTTGCACGCTTGCTCCACATCCTTCCTATGATAGTAGCTGTAGAGCTGTAATCTGTTTCCTGACCTGAGGATGGGCCGGATGGAGTGCTGGCACTTCAAGGACGAGTCCTTGAGCCCTCGGTTGTCTCTCAGGGGTCGGACGAATTATGAACTGAAACCTTTTCATCTGACACAGCAGAGGCGATTGTGCCATCCTGCGTAAAGCCCATTGTTTGCTATCGCTGTTGCCTGAATGGCTTATGTGTGCGGTTTTCTTATTGAATTGGCTGTTCAAGTGTTTTTCATTTGTTTATGACATTATCTGTTTTATATTCGTAATGAGATTTAGTAACTCCCCGGACAGCGCTTTGTTAGGCTATCATCACAATTTAGTGTATTTATTTTCCTCTGAAGCCGAAGGCTCTGCCGGCCTGAAACCAAGGGAACATTTTAATTACAACCATTCAATCACAACATTGTGTTTTAAGGTCAGAGAGGTGGATTGCCGTAAGGGATCTGGAGTGGAAACGCATGCCCACAATAACAAACAATGATCCTTTGACTCCCTGTTATTCAGCTCTCTCCCTGAGGTCAGGCTCTGCATAGCTGAGGAACAGCTGAAAATCACACCATGTTCATATCAAGGAAAAATATTATTTCTCATATGTCTCATCAACAGCTGCTGCTTAATATGTGGACTGTTCTAAAGGCACAACTAGGGTGGAGTCTAGAGACACGTTAATACTGTAATGGATTTCCAAGTGGCGAAGCAGCACATTGTATTATATCTGACTGGACTTGGGCTTGATTTTACTGAAATGCTGATTCTTCTGCACTTTCCATACGATGTTTGTCTGACCACCGCAAAGGTGATGACAGTTCACAGATAAAGCCCACACCTGCACCTGAAACCCCATCTCTGTGCGTGCACTTGATTGCACAAGCGCACACCCGCTTCTACCCTCTCTGACTTATGGTACACAGGTTTTCAATTTTCCAAATCCCTCCCTGTAAGATAAAATGGGACTGATATCGGCTCGCTACGGGCATGTTGTGCTCCTGGTACATGACTTTTATTCACACTCTGAGGACTCCCCGAGGAAGATGGATGAGTGGGTGGTGGGGGTTAACAGGATTTGGTCAAGCCTGGAAGAAACTCTGTGCAGTTTAGTCTTGGAGGCATCATTACTTACATCTGACCCATTGGATGAGTTATTACGGACACTTAATAGAGAGGCACTCCCTCAGCTTATGTTTGTTTAACATGAGGAAGAATTTATGTCCAGAAGCATGCCAGAAGATATCTTTCCTTTACATCAAATTAACAACCAACATTTGACCTAAACACATAAAACTGCATTGACAGTTTGGTGTCAGAAGCGTTTTTAAAAATGTATTTTATTTGAGCATATTTTTGATCAACATAGAAAATACCATTCCTTCTTACATTCTTATATTTGTCTGCAGGCTGCCTCTGTTACTTTATCTCGCAGTGGCATTTGTTTCCTTCCTGTGGTGACTGCAGTGCTCCCGTGGTGGCTTTGTAAGAATTTCTGATGGTATTAGGATTACCTGCTGAGCTATTTAGGTGTCAGGACGACTTTAAATGCTTTGGGAAAAATCCATGACAGAAAATCAATGCCAAACGGTTCTGCAGCAAAGCAACAAATTGGAAAACCCACAGCTCCAATATTGCCGTACTCTTACTGCACTTTTTTTTATTATTATCCTCCACATATAATGTGCCAGTTCTAAAAGTCTTTAATACAGGGGGATGAAACGAGCAGGATTTTGCAGGAAGGAACTTTGTCATGGATGTTTGGCTGACCCCCACACCCCACCCCACCTCTCCACCTCCCTAGCCCGTACACACCACCTCACACGCTCACACCCCTCTCTAATTCAGCTTGTTTTATGAACTGGGTGGGTGGATGTAGATGCGCTCCCGTCACGAGCAAAGGAAAGGGAAATCGTTGAAAATCCCATTCATTGCCTTATGCATCCTTTTAAACCAAACGGTGGGGAAAAGTGTGTGTGTGTGTGTGTGTGTGTGTGTGTGTGTGTGTGTGTGTGCTTTTCCTTTTCCTCAGCACTTCGGCTATGTCCTCTCTGAGCAAAACAGCCTACAGACAGACAGCGTTCACCTGAGTTTCCCCCCTTTAACCCCATCCAAGGACCTTCATTCAAACCTGCTTCTCCACTAAGAGCCTGTTAAAACCAACCTGTCCTTTTTCTTTTCTTCTTCTTCTAAAAATTTTTAAAAAGAGAGAGAAACTCAGCTCAAGCTTGTGCACTTCTGGACCGGAGATCTGGAGATGAAGACAGACTTTACGCTGTTCTGTCGGACTTGGATTGGACTAGCATACGCCTCAGGTGAGGAGACATCTTCAGTGACGGTGGAAGTTTTGAGCGCAACTTTTTTTTTTTTAAAGAAAAACAAGGTGAAGGGTTGCGCTCACGGTTTACACCGGCTTTCCCTGCTGTGAGGTGGATTGAGCTTTCAATTTAAGTTGCTTAAAGTTTTACTCGAGGTTTGCACGACGCCAGGTGGATATTAAGTGTGCGCATTTGTGCGGAGGAGCTCCTTCCTGTGTTATCAGCGTGTTATTAGCTGCAAAGTTTATGCGTAAAAACTTTAACCCACTTTTAATCAGTCCTTTTGAAAAGCACCAAGAGCGCACATCTTTTAGTAGGCTGTAAGACTCAATCAGTAGGCACTCAATAAGTCTACATGCAGATAGGCACTAGGGGGAGGCAAGTTGTTATTGTGTTTGATGAAGATGTAGCTGTTAATTGATGGTGCCTTAATCTCAGGAGGCATAAAAACACGAGGGGATTCAGCAGAGTTGATTTTAGTGACTTTGCATCAGTTGTGTAAGTAGAGCTCACTGGGCTCCCATGTGTGGTTGAGCGTCCAGATCTTTTCTCTGCAATCTTCTTTTTTGGGGGGAAAGCAAAAAGCTCTGCCTCCACATGTCTTCCATTGTCACTTGTGTGTCATAAAGTCAAACAAGTTCAGCCAGGCTGTGTCTAAATAATCTCAAGCACGCTGGTCCTCTGTGCACAGTTTAAATCACATGTGTGAAACGTCTACAGCTGAGAATGCTCGCAGCTTTCCGTAAATGACATGAATGTGGATGTTTAAGTTATTCAGTTCCTGGTGAGCAGCTGTCTGTGAAGAACTTTTTGTGAGGGGCAGTCACCATATGGAGAGATTGCTTCTCTCATTAATGTCACTGAGCTGTGCCGGTCGGGTCACGTGCATCCACTGAGAACAAGAACCGAACCTGAGCTTTTATTCCCGCTAAAAAAAATGTGACCTTTGAATTTTTAAAGCTCTGTATAATGTTTTCCTCATCTCACGAGCCTAATGTGCAGGGTGTCCATCCATACAGAGGCCCTCTGCTTCTCAACTGGTACTGAAAGCATAAAAATGAAAGAGAATGTCGAAGAACTAACCCGGAGGCATTTTTCAAGTCTCACAGTGGGAACTTACGGGATTGATTGGCACTCTAAGGCGGAGAGGTGGGAGAAAGATGGCAGTTTGTAGCTCAGAATTGCTGCTTTTTGAAATCACTTCAGACTGGAATCAAGTCAAGCGTCGTGTTATGCTCAGCTGCTTTATATAGGATGCAGACTTGCTGAGGGCTAAATATGGTCTTGAGGTGTTGGAGATGTGGAGTTAAAGCAAAGTGTTTCTTCTCTTTTTTTTCCCACTCGTGAAACAGCATCCAAGACAGAAACATCAGAGATCTTTGTCTGTGTCTGTCTGACTTATAAAATCTCTCATCAAATAAATTCAACAAAATCAAGTCTCGTGTTGAAAGATTATGCACGTCTTTGGCCTGAGGGGTTTTCTTAACCCTCCTAACCCCACAACCCCCAGATTTCTTTCAGAGAAACACAAATGCGTGACATTGAAAAGCCGTTTCTGAGTTTGATGTAACTGTAACGAGAGCACAGGTTTGCCCTTATTATGATCAGAGGGAGAGATTGAGGGTGAGTGCATTGTAGACCCACCAGCCCAGAAGTCATTGTCATAAGACGGGGAGAGTAGATAATCTACGCAGCAGCTGCATTTAAAAAAGCTCCTGTCCGAGTCATTTTATACCATCTTCCTGTCACGCTCGGCCTCTGGTTTGAATTACAGCGGTGCAAAGACATTTATCACAGAGCTACAAAAATTCTGTCTTATTTAAGAAAGACATCATGGGGGAAACTTCTGCTGCTGTTAGACAGCATTGGAATGAATAGCGAGTCACTGATTCCTTCATTCTGTCCTCATAATTTCCTTGATTTTGTCACGCCGTAATTGGCGTTTTAAACCCTTTCCAGTCAAAATGAGCCACATATGAAAAAAAGAGAGGAAAAAAAAAAGAAAACCTGAGCTCCAGAGCCAAATGATCTTTGGCTTGCTCTCTGTCTTGGGTGCACAGTGTTGATATTGCTTTTAGCAGTGTTTTCTGTACGCATACCTCTGCTTGATCAGATCATCCCAGAAATCTGACTCTCAACTTTGGGTATTATTCTAGTTGTACCCTTATAGAGGTTGAGTTGTTTTAGCTAACAATACCCCCTCCTGGTTCTCAGTGCTGATCTCAGGATTCAACCTCAGGACTCTGAGGAGCGGGCCCACAGTGTCTGTTCTTGAATATCTTGTTCTGTCAGCTAGAGAGCCTCCTCTGAGAGGAATGCTGCTGCTGCAGTAAAGTCCAAATAAATAAGGAGTCCAGTGGCTCACTCATTGCTAGCATGGAGCAGTGAGGCCCCCTGGGGATTTGGGTCTCTGGTCACTCACTTTCTCATTATGCTACAGCGCAAATACCCCACATACAACCAGAACTGAGAGATAAGCTCTTTCAACACCAGGAATCTGTAGCAGAGGCCAAATATGTGTCCAAGTTGGTCTTAGACAGTTGATGAAAACCATCTGTGGTATTTTTGTTTTCAAATTTCTGACCCCTGCATGTTTTCAATGCCCAGTTTCTAGTCATGCTAGTTGCATTGCCTTGAAATTTCCAGTGGCCACTATTCTGGTCCCGATGTAAACATCTAAGTAACTATTTTAAAGAGAACCATTAACTTTTGGAGAGGTGCCACTTTTCCATACCTTAGCTTATTCTGTCTCTTTTTTGACATTTTTGAATTTCATTCATTATCCTCTCTTGGATCAGCTGTCATAGCACAGAATCCCAAGGACTCTGTTGATACCCCGACATTTCTAATACCACCTTAAGAGTGACATTAGTGGTTTTAAAAGCAACATCTCACTAACAACTGATTGGGATGCCATGAGATTTGATGAAGGCTCCCTCTCTCTGTGAAGATGAGCTGTAGTAACTTCAGCGATCCCCACATGCTTTTCATGTAAAAATATAATACAGTCAGAATATGTATCGCACAGCATTTGGAACTTTTAGCTTTCTTGCTCTGATTGACCAGCCTCACCACTCATTTTGAATGTTATTAGCCGAGCCGAGGGACGAGGCAAGGGACTTTTGGATTTTTCCCTTTTACTCTGTATGTGGTGTACGTCTTCTTTATTAACTGGACATTTGCACACATGGGGGCGACTATCGGGGGTGGCAAAAATGAATTTCTTAAGGGGCCGCATGAAAAACTGGGACTGTTGTGGAGGGCTGCACTAATAAGCTGAACTCCGTTTAGCTCAGTGTTAATTTGATCTCTTTAAGTTTATTGGTGCTGCCCTGCACAACACTATCAGTTTCTCATGAGGCCCCCCTTGAGAAAATTAATAGCCCACTCCCACGTGGCTCATGAAGTAGTTTGATTGCTCTAATCCTGGCTCCTCCAGTGTGACAGGGGATTAATGGGGGATTTATACCTCTATTTTAAATTTACACCATAGGTGGGTCATAATTGTAGACCCCTCTGAAACCCTACAGCACAACCTATGCCACAACCTGATGTCCAGCAACAATGGAAAAGTAACTGGTTTATCAGTGAGAGAATCATAATTGCTGCCTTAACATAAGGACTCACATATTTCATCAAATTCCTGGAGGGAGATTGCAGAAACGGAAATTAAAAATTGGAACGGACATGAGGAAAATTACATGGAAGTGGAAAAAAGTTGAGAGACAAATATGTTTTCCTCCAAAAAAATAGAATAAAAACAATTTTAAAAACCTATCAAAACCCAAAACTGACCACAACAAAGAGCGGGGACCCAGGAGTAATAAAACATCCCAGCATTTTATTTGTTTCTATTGTGACTAGCATATAAAACACCGGAACACAATCACAAGGAAATTAACACATCACACACGCACAAGGATGAGTCCTGGCAACAGTGTTGGCCATTTACGTAGGTTATGTCGTAGGCTCTAGAAAGATTCACCACAGAAGTCTAAATCAGCCGTGGGAAGGGCCTTGAAGTTGCGGGTGCTGAAGTGGGCAGGCAGGCGACGGGGTACTAGGGTCTAAGGTATAAAATGGATATTATTCTATTTGTCTTGTCACATTCTAATATTACTCACAGACCCTGCTGCACACAGCAGACAAGAATAAGCAGCCAAAACTGAACTGAACTGGTCCTCACAGCTGAGAAAAATATACTGGCTTACACACAATACTTTAACAGATGCGACAGTAATTAAAACTCACAGGGCGCTCATGTCAGGCACACACACAGGTGAGCAAATTGATTATAAAACCATTAAAAAGAATACCAATCTTCCACAGACTGACTTCTACAGCAGTCAATATATACAATGAAACCTGCACACAGCTGACCAGAACCTATCCAAATATGGATAATATTTTACTTGGCCCAAAAGCCAAATTTACACAGATAGTCAAGAACAACAATTACTGCCTAATTATAATGTTAAACTGCTCAGCAGCAGCTCATAATAGACCAAAAGTTGACTTCATCTGGGTGCATTTTATAATCCTCCAAATTCGACTTTCCACTCAGAAGTTAAATTTACTCATGAGGGGCACTCATGTTCAGGGTGTGAGGACATTTAGCTGGTCATGGGCAAAGCCCTTGAGTAAGTCTTGTTAGCAGGGGTCCAAAATTCACAAGTGCTTAGCGGCCAGTTGGAATGTGTTCTGATAACATGCAGACTTGTTTTTTTAACTTGCTTCTGACCTTTTAAAAATGCATCTCAGACTTCTGTGCTGCTATATCTCTATGGTGCGGCTAGCATGTGTTGCTAACTTTTGGAACTACTGCGAGGCTCCATGATGCACCATTGCTGTAAAACAGAAAAACGCCCATTGGACCTTGGTTGGTTGTGATACAGACTCTTCCATTCAGTGGCTCTGGTGATAGGTATTTGGTAATAGTTCATTTTGCAAACTGCGTCACTTCTACTTGTGTTTAGTGTGTAACATCATTTGACCACGATGCTTTAAAGGAAAAGAAAAAATATATCTTTTACCTATTTAACACACCTTCCTAAATCACGCATTGCTGAGAAAAATAGTGGCAAGAAGGCGTTTTAAGTGTTTCAACACCTTTGCTTATCTTTTCTTTTGCATTTGGCAGAGACTGCTGTGATGTCTGCCTTTTGCAATAGGGGGCGCTGCAGCACCCACAGCACCTCTACACTGCCTACGGTCTTGGCTGTGAGTGTCTTTGGGCAAGATATTGAACCCAAAACTGCCCCAATGCGTGTATCAGTGTGTATGTTTGATAGCATGCTTCATACGTTGTAAAAAGCACTATAGGAATGTGTGTGAATGGGTAAATGTGGCATGAAGTGTTTAATAACACTATAAAAACACTTAAATGTCAATCCATTAACAAGATGGGAAAAGCCTTTGCCATTCCAACTTCCAAATTCCCAATTCAGTTCAGGTAAGTGGAGGTTCAAAGGTGTTTGCAGGCATAAAAAAAATCATGAAAAAGGTCATTAACACATTAAAACATATTTAAATAAACAAGAAACCCAAATACATACACAAATAGGCCCACACAGACAATCTAAGGAGCAGTCTACAGCATTCACAGTCTGCAGTCTGTAGGCAAGGCAAGGGATGGGATTTTTGGTACCAGACGCTTTCTCTGGTTTTAAAGTACTTGCCGTTTCTCCATATAGCTGTAATCATCACATGTGCACGCAGCAACCGACAGATGGAACAGGAATATTTATCGCCATCCAGTATCCACCGTCCGGACATCCTGATACATCGGAAGCCCAAAAATATTGGTTGTTGCTGCTAGAGTCAGCTAGCTGATGTGTTCACAGATTGCCTTGAAATAGGGGTGGTGACCCGCTTGTTGTTTGTAGCTAAACAAGTGCTACAAAGCCACAGGTGATGTCATAACAGTTTAAATAGAAAATTAACTGCGTACTTTCATCATGTTGCACTCAGCTGGTGATATTTAAACTGACAAATAATTGTGTGTTAACAATGAAAAAAGAGAAAAGTCAGCCTTTGTCTCATTTCTCTTGTTGTATGAATGGTTCCATTGATCCACCACAAGAAAATAATGGTTGTTCTTAGTTATTCACCCCTTATTGTAGCCCCTTTTCAAAATCAATAGACTTGTCATATGAAAAAGAGGAGTTACACAAATGACCATGAAGGGATTTTTCAGAACCATACCTCCATGGTCATTTCAGTGTCCCTGCTGTGCAAATGAAATGTTTCAGTGGGCTGTATTTTCTTTGTGCTCTTTTAAAAAAAATCTCTCCCACACTTTGAATAATTACTGTGCAGAGGAGGTTTCACCTATTGATTTTCTTCCTGTCTCTCATGTTCACCCAGGCCTGAGTTTCATGTTGCAGTCCATCACAAGGACAGCATTTTAGTGACACTTTGATGGCTGAATACTTGAACTGTGAGTCGCTGAGTGTACAGAGCCACCCATGGAGGGTAAAGAGCTTATACAACTGCATAAGTGAGTGCTGTGTCACTGCCGTTGTTAATCGACATTAAAAGAAAAAAAAATTGTGAGGTCGTGCACAATCTGTTGAGTCAGCTGGGTGTCATTCTACTGGACGACAGGTTGATGATCAAATTAGAGAGTCCAGAATAATCAGGGGTTTTCAGTTCATAGCTACAAATGTCTTGACTTCACGAATTGTAATGACACGCTAATGCAAAAGTAATTGCATGGGATCCAACAGCCATACGAGGCAGTGACGACATTTATTGTAAGTTATGTTGTGAGGCGCAGGGGGAAAATTCTTCCTTTGCGGCATCCGTGGCCCGATAACTCTAAAGGCAGAGACCGGCTCCTCGGACACAGTGGCTGTAACGCAGTTATATTACAGCACTTCAAAGTGCCTCTGTTGCTTAGAAACAAACATAATTTGGAGCCCTCGTAATTTTAACTAGAGTCACCATCGTTATTACTTTCAAACTGCTGCTCAGACTCGGGCAGCTGTGTGCGTTTAGGGTTTTGACTTGTCCATGTAGCATATTATTGGTCACTCACAGCACTTGCCATGCATTGGAGGTCACTTGAGGTTCATGGGAAAGGGTCTATTGGCAAAGCCTGAGGAAATTGCCAGCTTCCCTCCCTTTAGGCACTCAGCACCATAATTGCTGACCCAGTACTCCCTACTTTGCCCTTGTTTTCTCCGGCATCTTAAGCTGCCACAGTGATTTAGTTCGCTGGGAGATCTGACACGACAGCAGCAGAGACTTGTTTATGGCCTGAGTCTGCACGAATCACGTAACGAGCACAGCAATGGAGCTCCTTAATGTTTGGCTTCTAAAGAGTCACAGCATGATTTTTAGGAGCGTGCAAGCCATCACAGCAGGCCTGGATTGTGCTAATCTTTGGCACTAATGTTGGCATTCTTTTTTTTTTGGTACAGCTAGTTGTAAAAAGAACATTTTAGATACTTCCATACAAAATCATCATTGCCAGAAACAGGGGCAAAGCATTTACCAGAATGTACTTGCTTCCCTTCTCAGTAGAGGAAGCAATATCTCAGTTATAAAAATGATGACAAGCCAAAAAAAAAAAAAAAGGAAAG
>VVHJ01000052.1:287-36896 GCA_015107715.1 Tylochromis polylepis | reverse complement strand
ACTGCCACAAAGGAAGAGTTGAGCTGTCCGGTGTGCCTGTGTGGCAGGTACAGGAAGGTTTAGTCAGGGTCAGAGGTTTTAAACATAGGAAGCTGGCCCAGATGGCTTGCTGTGGCATCCTTATATTTGCAGCCCTCCTCTGGCAGGATGTTGGAAAGGCTTTTTCTCCCCCAGCAGTGGAGAGGACAGGGATGCGGTGGATGTCATCCACCTATGTAGTAACAATGAAATCAAAGCCAGACTGCCAGTCAGCCCGTCGCCTGGATTTGGCCCAGCCTTGTGTCCAGATGACAGAGGAAGCTGGGAGAGAGACAGCAAGAGAGGGAAAGCGTGTCAGAGCCCGTGGCTGACTGACTTCACATCCAAAGAGCAGGTCTGCTCCGTGGCCTGCTTGGCCTCCCGTCCTTCGGCAGATATATGGTGCTATTTCAGAGCCCTCCAGCCTTGGACCTCAGCCAGTAACACAGTAACTGTGTAGCTGCATCCTCAAGCTGCTCTTAATTTTAACCCTGGGCACCAAAAAAAGTTTAAACATTTTCTACATTCTTTTCATTCATGTGTGTTTCACTTTCTTTTTTTTTAAATTACTGTAAATCAATCTAAACTGAATTTCCATTGCCTTCCCAGGAACTTTGCTCATGCGCATGATATATAACCACACAGCGACTCCGCACACGCCTTACCATAATTATTATATCTGTGAAAGCCCGTGCCTTTATTTTTAAATTCCCTCGAGTCCCTCCTCTGCGCTATAACTAAGACTCTGACAAGTTATTTGTTTGCAAATGGTTCCTCTTTTCCTGTTCCTGTCATGTGACTGATCAGAGACAAAACTACAGAGGGGAGAGGAAAACGCTGACGGCAAAATCATCTTCAGTGTCCATGAAAACGGGAAGCGGGAGACGCGTGAACATGATAAAGAAAACAGGAAATTTGCTCGCAGTGAAAAACACCGTTCTGCTTTTCACACGAGCGCCCCGTGTCGCTCCCGAGGAGAGAGAGCGAAAGAGAGGAGAGCTCGTCTTCACGCTCGCCTTTAATGCCCACGAATCCTGCCTGCCTTGCATCCGCCTGCTTCTCAGAGAAGCTTTACATTTTTAACTGGCTTAAAGTGCCCTATGGCACTAAAGCTTTCTGTGTGTGTGTGTGTGTGATTTATCTAGTCAGCAGGTGTCCTTCACAGGCTATAGGAATACATTCAGTATTTCGTAAATGTGACAAAAACTGCCAATGTGAGCCATGAAGAGAGGTCAGCAAAGAATATGTGAGTGCACGTATCAAGAGGCTTTTAAATGGGTTAAAAATCCAGTGTGTATGAATCACCATAGTCCCACTAACTTCAGCAGTTCTGCAGTTCATCTTGCAAACGTAGTGCGTTTGGATGTGATGTTGCCCCTGGAACTCCGATTATGTGGAAATTCTTCTTGTTTACTGCACGAGAAAGAGAAACCACACTGATGTACTGCTTCTGTTCGGCTCCCAGCCATCAGCAAGGGAAACACAAATGAGAACAAGAGATTTGAGACACACATTTGTTTGATTTACGGATTTCTGCTGTGCGCACAGGTTTCCTCTTGATAAAAGGGAGTTTTTCCCCCCCTTGTTGCCATAATCAAAGGAAGCCGTGCAGTAGGCTTCTCTCTGAAATATTGTGAGAGAGCTTGACCTTATTATGTCAAGTGCCCCCTGAAATGACATCTGTTGTGATTTGGCATAATGCAAATAAGATTACATTGAGTTGAATGATATGGGTGAAAATCAGGCAGGAAATGCAAGGGGAGGGAATAATTGGACCCTGGCTGGCTCTAGCATGCTGTGCATTCAAACATGCATATGATTTTGCTGTTCTAATGTAAACCAAGTCTAATAAGCTTTGCTGTGCATCTGCAAGCATCCCAAATAAATTAAATTAAACTTTTTCAGCATTGTTAACATCATTTTTCTTTGTATACGAAGGAATAGCTGAAAATTGCTGCGAAACACTGGGATGCAGAAGTCTTCTGCCCCGTTCAGCATTCTGAGCTTTTAGAATAAGTAAAATGCTGTTTACAGATTTTATTTGACAGGAAACCAGTTGCACTTTTTTCTTCCCTGTCAACCAGTTAGGAGGTTGGCACATCAAAGCGAGGCCCGATGGCACTCGTGGAGTAAACAGACACAGTTGTCCTTGAAAGTGTTTGACTTCTGGTACTCGGCTCACATATATACATCTGGGACTTCCATCTTGTAGCCTAGAAAATCAAAGGGGCCAGCTTTGGGAAGTCATCCAGCTGGTGTAACCATATCCCTTTATATGGCTGATCTTAAACATGGATGGAACTATTTTCGCTTTTTAAATTACTTTTTGCCTAGCAGAGCACATATCATTTCTTTCCTTTACAAATCTTTTAAACTAATGTTCTTTTTTTCTAAGTCCATCTTGTTTGCTTGGCAGAACCAGCTGGATCTGGTGCAGGGTACGCGCATTACTCCCATTACTAAGAATGGCTTGGCACAAAACAAGAGAGAAATTCTATTTTCTCAAGAGAAATGTCAGGTATTTTTGCAAGGACATGTTGAGTGAGCTGCTTCTCTGTTACAAAGCCATGTCAAATGACTGTCAGTGAAGAGTTTAAATCTTCTGCAATTCTTGAAGACAGAATTTAATTATTTTTGACAAGCCCTGGTGATCAGAGTGTCAGATACCAAGAAGTCGGTGAGCTGAAAAACAAGGTTTCTAAAGTCATGGAGTCGCAGTCACTTCAGCTGCTTCAGACATAAAGGAGACTCGGAATTAGCCAGTCTCTATGAGAGCAGGTAAACACAACTTTTAAGTGCCTGAAGTAATTTATAAATCTAATGTTATGTGTTTATATCATGTGTAATCATTGGATAACAGAATCCAGCATGAAATTACTGTGATATTTGTTGGTCGAGGCTAATCTCCCGAAGCTGCTGCTTATCTCTGCACCACCAGCTGGAATGCATGGGAAAGAGGGGAACCAGGCTCGAAATATTTTTCTGGCTCTCTGTCCGTGTTCACATTTGTAAGGTGCTTGTAAATGGGCCAATCACCACTCATTTTGCTGTTTCAGGCCAAGGAGTCCTTCTGAATAGGGTTTCGACATACAGTCACCTGCAAAAATGATTTATACCAATGATTTGGCACACTCCAACACATTTTCCAGCAAACCCACTTAACTGTACATCGCTGTTAACCATTCTCTATATGTCTGTATTTAATTTTGTATGCCTGTGTGGGCGGCTGTGGTTTGGGAGGGACTGCACATTATTCACTAATTGTAAGGTCAGCGGTTCAATCTCCAGTTTCTGTAGCAGTTAGAAAAAAAGTGTTAACATGTGTGTTATTGTGTTTTACATTTAAAATGTACACACACTGGCCACTTCATCAGTTACGACGTGCTAGTGCTGGGTTGGTCCCGCTTTTTCCTTGAATTCAACATCCCTCAGAGATTTTTGGTCCACATTCACATGAACACATCACACAGTTGCTGGAGATTTGTCAGCTACACATGCATGATGTGAATCTTCTGCTCCAACACATCCCAAACGTAGTCTGTTGGATTGAGATCTGGTGACTGTGGAGGCCATTCGAGTACAGTGAACTCACTGCCAAGGCAGGTTGGATCCACGTTGTTTATTCCAAGTTCTTACCCCACCATCTGAATGTTGCAGCAAAAATCAGACCAGGCAATGTTTGTCAAATCTTCTACTGTCCAATTTTGGTGAGCCTGTGTGAATAGTAGCCTCAGCTTCTTATTCTTAGTTGACAGGAGTGGGCGCATGTTGTGGTCTTCTAGCCCATCTACTTTAAGGTACGACATGCTGTGCATTCAGAGATGCTCTTCTGCATACTTTGGCTGTAATCAGTTCCTGTTGCCATCCTATCAGCTTGAAGCAGTCTGGTCATTCTCCTCTGACCTCAGATATCAACAAGGAATTTTTGCACAGAGAACTGCCTCTCTGGATATTTTCTTTTTTTCGGACTCTGTAAACCCTCAAGATAGTTGCTGGGAAAATCCCAGTAGATCAGTAGTTTCTAAAATACTCAGACCAGTCCCACGTTTCACTTAAATCACCTTTTTTCCCTATTCTGATGCTCAGTTTGAAGTTAATCAGGTCGTCTAGACCATGTCTGCATGCATAAATGTATTTAGTTGCTGCCAACTGATTGGCTAATTTGATAATTGCATTAACGAGCAGTTGAACATGTGTACAAGTAGTTGGACTTTGCGAAGTTCCAGGTTCATCAGCTAATGTGACTTCATGTTAAATTTGGAAATGAGTTAGCTGATCTGTAACCTGAGCAGCACATTTGCATGACCTTTTTTTGTCAGTTATACTGACATTATCAAGCAATGCAGTGTGCCCTGTATCAGTTGCTGTATTATAATGCAATGACACAGGACATAAAAGTCCAGTGAGACACTCATTTTTCTTTTGGAAGCTTGAAGCCTTGTGTACTGAAGGATAACACAGTTACCTTAAGCCAGAGTTCACAACTGCAGCTCAGATTACTCACTGTCCACCCACCGACTGTCCTCCAGCTGAAGTTCTTGTTCAGGAACATAGCCCTTGCAATACACGGTGACCATTAACCTTCCTGTTCTTCACAGTTTAAGGCATACCCAGATAAATGAGCTGACTGAGCAACTGTCATTACAGTCCGCCATGAAAAGCAGCATGTAAGCTTAAAGCAGGAAAATGTGTTTATTATCATGACAAGATACGGTATCAGCCCCAAACCTCCAGGAACCGATGTGTTTGGTTTACTTTGGCATTCGCCTCAGGTAACCGCACACTGGAGTAACGTGTGTTTTTAATTGTATTTGACAGAGTGCAAACAAACACTAATGGGATTATATATGTGCTCAAACCCTTTATACAGCTGATGGAGTGACAGGCCTCCATATCTGGGGTTTTGCGGTTTGGAAAGGGAGTGTATACATTTTGCAGCACATCCATATGGAAGATATTGACATCTGGCCCAAAAATCTGCCATCACTGTGAAACACGGGGTGAAAGAAACAGCAGCCTCTGCACTAACATGGATGAGAGTCACCTACAGTATATACTCCCTCCCACCACTCATCAATCTGAGGTGTCCAAACAGCAGAGAGGCTGGTGGTGCTTCGGCCTGCAGTCATGCGTAACACAGCACAGAATAAGTTCTGACTCCTTCAGCAGATGCGAGAAAGCCACTTAGGATGACGAGTGATACATAAGAAATCCAAACTATCGAGCTGGTGCACGTTATTTTCAGACTGCCATTTCAGATAGAGCACAGAGGTGCTGAGCTCAGCATACATCGGCGTATATGACATTAATTCTGTCAGTTTGAATGATCTGTGATTTCTGGGAGCTTTAAGCGCGACTCCGTGTGGGTGTGATGCTGCTTTTTCCTTTCCTATGACACACACATCTACTGCACGCTGTAGCTTTTATTAAAAATCCACAGCTGAGGTGTTCACTGTAATGGTAAACGTTTGTGTTGTAGCCACAAACTACACCTCCAACAGCTTGGCATTTTATCTCTCAGGCATGCCAGTCATTAATGACATTTCAAAAGTGATGTACAATCTGCATGTGGCTTGCCAGTGTGTGATCTCCCAACAGATTTTTTTCAGGGAAGCATCCATCACTGAGATTCATCTACAAGGGGGATTTAGGACACAGTTCATCACTCAGTCTGCACGTCTAACAGCTGTCACCATATGTCAGCCTGTGCACAGGATTCTTATATATTATTGTGGGAATGCTGTAATGCCAACATATTTTAAAAGAACAATTTTTCTCTCTGTTATATACAATACATCTACATATTTTTCTTTAATTAAATAACAATTTCAAATATACATACATTAAAAATTCAATTAATTAAAGATTACATTAATAAAAAATTACATTAATGGGTTCAGCAAGTGCAGCTGTTTTTGTGTGTGTGTGTGTGTGTGTGTGTCCACATTTGTAAGTATAGTTATGTGGAGCTGGAGCACTACTTGTCTGTGTCTGTTTGTGTCCACATTAGTAAATATTAGTGGGTATGCAATTTTTTTTTTTTTTTTACCTTAGTTTTGTACTGCTTTAGTTTATTTGCTGGCTGTTCTTTCTTGCCTGTCTAAATTTTCTGCCAATTTCCCACCATTCAACAAGTACTTTTGAAGGAACTTCAGCTTGTTCAGCTTTTTTCGGCTGACTGTTTTGCTTTTTCAATATTTCGGCTAATTTATTACGATTCTGCAAAGTTATTACCATTTCAGCAACTTTTCTAATATCGACTTCGGCTTCTTCACCTGTTTTCAGCAGACAGTACAGCTTCTTCGGCTGTTTTCAGTAGACGATTTCGGCTATGCATTCACATGGCATTTTCGCAGGAAATGCAACTTTTTCTAGTATATCCTTTGTCAGTCAACTGTATCTTAGAGTCAGAGATCGATATCGTTCTAGTCCAACAGTATTGTACAGATTGCTGTAATGAAGATGGTTAAAGTTTGTGGTGAATAATTAAAAAACAAATTGCATAAATGAATAAAGTCAGATGTGTGGGTGGCAGAGTGTGCGCTGTGCACCACCACCTCTTTGATATTATTTCTGTGACGGCTCTGCTTAGTTAAGTTGTTTGTCATTTGTACTTTCTTTTATTGTTTTTGATGCAAAACCTCTTTAACAATAGCTCTTTTTAGAAAAAAGTTTTTGCATCTAAGTAAAGTAAAGTAAAAAAAAACAAAAAAAACACTAGTGGTGCTTATAGGGATGTAAACAGTAGTCTTCATTATCCAAGTGCGACACTTTGTGTACCCGGCCAGCCACACTGACCCCCTTCTGGACATCACACTACCTGTACCTTTAATTTTTAGAACAGTCATTACTCACACAGGCCATCTTCAGAAAAATGCATCTCTATAAAGCATTTTTTTTCCTAAGTGGTGGTAAAAAAAAATGTTATGTCAAAGTATCAGCAACCAACATTTTTCAGGCTGCTCTAATTAGTTCTGTTTATAATTATGTAGCACCAATTCACAACAACAGTCATCTTAAGGTGCTTTATTTTCAAAGGTAAAGACCCAATGATATTAGAAAGAAACCCCAACAATCAGATGAACCCCCTATGAGTAAGAACTTGGAGACAGTGGGAAGGAAAACCTCGCTTTAAACAGGAAGAAACTTCCTACAGAAACAGGCTCACAGTGAGGAGAAAGCTCTGATTCCATTCTACTTTTATAAACTCTAGGAACCACAAGTAAGCCCAAAGTCTGAGAGAAAAGTGCTCTGTTAGGATAACTAGGTAATGTGAGTTCTTTATGAATACGATATGGCCTAATTATTCAAAATTTTGTATGTGAGGAGAACAGATAGTGAATGAAAGTTTATGACAGGAAAGATAACAAAGAGCTGACAAACACAAAAGAGATCCAGAGTGCTGAAAGGCACAGTTAGCAATTTTCGCTAATTCATCACAATAAATGATCCATATCTTTGTACACATTTTATTAGCACACATCATTTTATCTACTGTTGATATAAAATACTGATTAGAACATCAAGGTGATCAATAAGGAAAATATAGTTTATTTCTATTCTAAAGCTACCTCATTATTTTTTCAGTCATTTGAATGTAATAATTAATGTACTTGATGAAATATTGCAGGTCATCCTTTACACTCTGCATCCAGATCTGTGAATGGGAAGGTATGGGTGGTCTAGAGCTTTACTGGAGCTATCTGCCATTCTTAAAGAATGAGCAAAGAATCCTGGAGATGATCTTTTTCTCTGGGTGCCTGTGAGAAGGAAATTCACGCATCTTAAAATAGAAATTTGGACTTGTCCTGACAGGAATTTCCTTTCTCACTTTCCCCTTGTCTGTAGCTCTTGGGGGGGGGCTGATGTTTGCCTCTGTGTATGCGATTTTCACAGCCCGCTGTTTGGCTTTGCAGCATCTCAAGGTTGGTGATGGGACTGAATCTGGTGACACGTTCACATGACAGCAGAGACAATATGTTGGGGGAGTCTTTGCTATTCCTCCGAGGCAGAATAAAGATCTCGGAAAAAAAGGAAGGAAGGAAGATCCTGCTGGGCACCAAACTGGAAATGATTTATGGACTGCCACGGACTCCCACTGCAGCCTTCAGCATGTTTGTTTTTGTTGAGAATGCCAATATTAGCTCTGAATTATTCACTAATGTCAGTTTTAACATCTGTGGAAGGATATCGGTGACAGTTTTACTGTTAACAGTTGTTATCTCCTGCAGCAATAAATCAGGATAACTTAAAGGTGATTATTTGAGCTTTTTCTCTCTTTATTTTTTAGTGGAATAATAATAATAATATAATACAACTTTCAAATTTTTAGGGGAGATACTTCGTTGCTTTCTTGGCAGAACTACAGATAACTGCTGCCAGCTGAGCTAGCTGTTATCTAAAGTTAGCATAAAGTCTGGAAACCGGTGGGAAACAGCTAGCTTGACTCTGGGTAATCCACCACCTACACGTATAAAGCAGCTCACTGCAAATATAAAAAACATAACCAAAAATAGAAACACTGCAAATAACACAGGCTATAATAAAAACCTGGACACAGCTGAGGCATTGTTTTATTGTGATTTTTGCCTATTTTTACCGTGCTTTGTGACTCAGGAAGTTACTGCATACTTCTGCTGTTGGTCAGGCCTCAGATGTTTCAGATATTATTGCAGATATCTTCCGTTAGTCCGCTTTGTTTCTGAGCTTTGTTGTATTTTATGTATTTGCAGCTCACTGGGCTGCCACAGTTTTAGTCTTTGTGATAAGCGCAGCTAACCACCTGTTGGTTGCAGCTGTATGTAGATGTGAGACTGGCGTTGATCTTTTTATCTAAGCCACAGCAAGAAAGCAAATCAGCATATTTTTCAAAATCGCACATCATTTCTTTAAGAAATTATCATTTGAAGTTTTCAACTCTTTGCAGTCTTGAAAGGAAGCTGGGCTTACATTGTAAACACAAAAATTTACATATGAAATAAAACAGCTCTGTGACGCTCCCTGGGCGGCCGGACATGTAGGAAGAACGAAGTTGGTGTTTTAAGATTCCCAGCGGTACAGATCTCTGGGTTTTGATTGGCAGCAGGTCATGACTGGCTGATGTGAAACCATTGTTGGGCACTTCAGCTGCTGTTGCCTAGATCTAGAAAATGTGTGAGTCAGTAATATAAAATGTGCATGTGCTGCTCCCTTATACAAATGTTTTGACCCCAGATAGATTTGTGTGCTTATGAAAGTATATTGATCCAATATACGAAAGGTATGTGAAAGGTACTTGTATAGCCTTTCCGCTGTTTGTGTAACTCTATTTGTGCATTTGTCCTGCTGAATTTGTAACTTTGTTACAACATGGGAGTACATGTTGCTCTAAAACGTGTATTACCTTTCAGAATTGATGGTCCCTTTCCAGATGTGTAAGATACACAGGCACTAATGCACCCTCATACCATCGTAGATGCCATATCCATGTTTTCCAGAAAAAATTCCACACTTAAATTTGTCTGAATACAGATCAGTTTTCCACACGCTAATTGAAAAATCCATTTTAAGTGAGCTTTAGGCCACAGAAGATGACAGTGTTCCAGGATTGTGTTCACATATGGCTTCTTCTTTGGATGATGGAGCTTTAACCTGCTTTTATGGATTCTACGGTCAACTGTTTTCACAGATAGTGGTTTCTAGAAGTATTCCTCAGCCTATACTGTGACTTCCATGACAGAGTCGTGTCTGTTTTCAAGGCAGTGGCACCTGAGGGTCTGAAGATCTTAGCTTTCAATATTGATTTTCAGCCTCGTCGCTTGTACGCAGGAAATTTTTGAGAATTGAAAATCATTGCTTGTTTTTATTTTCATTTTACATACGGAGTGTAGGGGTTTATATATTGTAGTCTATTGTTTATGTTGCTTATCCATGCATATTTTCCCAGTTTGTTTTGATGTTTATGAATCACTTTGTAACAAAGGGCCTTGAAGCGCACTATGTATTTATTTATTCAGTCTGATGTGGGAAAATGGTCATGATTTGTTTTGAAAATGCTCAGAAAGCCTCTCCACTACCGCACAGCCACTCAGTCTCTGCTATTGCACAGTGTGTGTTTTCATCTCTAATGATATCCAGGTGTGGCATAAGTCATGGTGACACTTTTATATATGATCGACTGTAGGTGCAGAGTCTGACTAAGCGCTAATAGCACCCTGAGGGGACTCTACTATGGTAATGACATTCTAGGCCGGCTACATTAACCAAGCACCGGTGAGTGAAGTGAATGCATTTGTAATAAATCAAGGGCAAATGGTTTGTGTGGCTGTTTCAGAGGCGGAGGTAAAGAGATCAAACCAGCATTGCCTCATGAGCGGGCCATGATTTCTCTGTCTGGGTTTTTTTCAGCATCAGGGACCGGTTCCTTTAGCCACAGATTGCCTTACAGCTTGTAAATGTAATAACCACTGTGTCAGATTTCAGATTCCCGATGTGTTTCAGAGATTTGACAGCTTACCAGCAGCTCTGTCAAAAACACTAGGTCTTGACTGACCTGTGTAACATGATTCTAATGCAGTTGGCTTGTTCATTCCCGCAGGTCTGGTGATAGGCTATTCTATGACTCCACCCGTCCTCGACAGCCCCAAAGACGAACTAGTGATTCCATCCCACACAACACTCACTCTTACATGCAGGTATGTGTGTTTGCTGTTCTGGTTTTGGACTGACTACATGCACTTGTGCATGACTAACTGTGTGTTTTTTCAGGAAATTAAAAAAAAAAATCATCATTGATAACTACAAAAAATGTGTTACTTGCAATCATCAAATGAGAGAAACACATTCTGACTCTGCTACAGTTCATTTCTCAGATAAAGTTACCAGTTTTATTGCATCTTTCGTGAACGAAGGATCTGGACACTCATGCATTGCTAATAGTTTTTATAGCATTTTATACATCTTACATTTGTGATGCAAACTGTGTCATGTCACATATTCAGTTTAAATGAGAAAAATCTGCACTTGTTTTACTCTGTTTTTTCTAACCCATACAAACAATGGGCCATGTCCTGTAAGAAACAGAGATTTTTTTTTTGTTCTAAAGCAAAGCCAGACCCGATTTAAACTGAGCCTGTGCCATATATGAATCCACTCCTGATAACTATCCTGTATCCCTATAAAATCTCAGCTGTGCTGTCTGCTTCCACAAACAGTCCCTCCTTTAACCATTTTATTTCTGTGGTGAACAAAAAGAAAGAAGGAAAAATGCTGTCTTTGCTAAAGCTGATATTATTTTTGGACTTTCCCAGAATATTTCTCAGATAAATGTTTTCATGTTAAAAAACAAAACAAAAACCCTTCAGTGACCACACCACCAAGAGACTCCCATAAAGGAAAATCAGTTTAATCTGAGTAATTTCTAGATTTATTCACTGGGGCTGTAAAATAACCTACTAAATACTTAAATTAACATCTGTCATGTTTGTGTCATTTCCAGCCATCACATTTTGGCACCGTGTGCAAATTTCTGACATTACTGTTTAGTGGAGCAAGGTGATGAAAGCATAGCTATCGGTTTTCAGGCGGCCATTATGGTTGCAACCGTAATGCCTCTGGGTTAACATAACTGAATTTATGTGACAAAGCTCAAAGCAAACAAGGATGTGCAGATGCTCAAGGAAATTTATAGCACTACACGTGCACACTCACAGTCACACAAACACTGTAGTTTTTATACTTAACATGTGTCAAAGGAAAACAATTTAATAATAATATCTTTATTTAGCATAGAATATTTTGACTGATAAGCAAAAAGAAAGTTTTATGCAGTGGAACAATTAACATCACTAATATAAAGCAATCTAAGAACAGGTAGATGTTAGCTAATGCATATCTGCATAATGTCTGCTTGGAAATGAAGAGAGACTTTATGACACCGGATACTTTGGTAAAATTGAATCATGTAAAAAAAAAAGAAAATACCTATAGGACCTAAAAGTGTACCTTGTGGTACACCACAAGTAATGTGACAATCGGAGTGTTAATTCCAGTAATCCAACTTTTCATTTTAAGTACTAAGATCAAATCTGTTCCACGTCCTTTGACTTTTCACATCTCTTCAGGGGATCTAATACTCTGGCCTGGGCCTGGCCTGATCAGACTCTGGTTGGACGAGACCTAACCCAGCGTCACTCCCAGCTGGAGACCACCTCAGCCCCCGGGCAGAGGGTGGCCTTAGTCAGTGAGTGTCCGGGGAAGTCTGAGAAGCCGTACTGCAAGACGCTTGTCCTGAATGGGGCACAGGCCAAAGACACAGGGTACTACCGCTGCTCATATAAGGATGCCAAGGCCATCATTGACGGCACCACTGCTATCAGCATTTATGTCTTTGTCATGGGTGAGTCACATAATCCTGCAAATGCGCTAATTCTGAGACTTGAAAAGTAAATTAAAAACATTTAAATGACTTGTTTACCTCACAGGCTCAATATAAAATAATTATGAAGGACTGTTTCAATCGCTTTTTCATTTCGTTTAAAGGTATTTGTCAGAGTGTGGTGCACAACAACAAATAACATTTGTGAAATCAGTTTTGACAAAACATCTGCTTACATGTCCTTTTATGTTGAGTCTGGATGTTTGTGGGTTCATTTTACTCCTGAACTTGTTTTTGTGAAAGAGCAAATTTCATCCTCTTGCTTGATCTGGTCCATAGCTCTTTGGCTTGGCTGTGTGGAACCTTTAGTCCTTATTTCTGTTTTCCTTGGTAGCTTTCCTGTTGAACCAGATCTCCTGTTTTAAATATTACTTTGATATCAAAGCAGACGCTCTGTTATTAGAAGTGGAAGTTGTTGAGTTTGCCTCGGTCACACCCTGGAAGTTGGCAGGATTCAGAAATTAGAGATGCAAAGCTTTTGATAAAGACAGGAATGGGGAGCTGATTCGCTTCCCTAATTAAAGTATTAATGTGCTATTTGTTTTTCTTAATATCGAAATGAATAACATATCAAAGAACACCAATGAAATGTATTTCGCTATCAATATTTTTTTGTCACATACAAGTTTCAGACTAGTTCGTCGTTTGAACTTTAGACAACCTAAGGGTTGTCTCTTTACTTTTCCTCGTTCCGTGTGCTGAGGGAGAGGAGGCACATGGAGAGACAGATGATTGCCATGTCGGGGAATCCTGCTGACCAGTCCACTCATGTGAAACGCCTGTTTATCCCCTCTGACAAGGTGCCAAAACAGTTTCCACAGATCTATCCGGGGGGCTGATCATAAGCAGATGGAATTGCAGCCATAAATTAGACCCAGTGTGTTGAAGGATAAAGGGGACACATGTGGATTCAATTAGACGGGCAGATGTCAGCCTTTTACCCCTTCAGGGCTCTACGCTATGCTCTAAAAGCGCATATGAGTGTAGACGCTGATCTGAATACATGAATATATTGTATTTTTACATGCTTAGACTAATGCGAAGCACACAAACACCTGCACAGCCTCATATCCCTGATGCTCTGCAATCTCTCCTCGCCTCGAGTGGCAGATCTCTTCCTCTGAAACCAACTGCAGTCTGATACCTGCGGGTGATTTATTGAGAAGTTAAACTGCGAGGAGCTGTATATTATTTCTGTTGCTTGTGTGTGTGTATTCAGTCCACTGCAGGGCAGAAATATAAGCTTCTTGATATGACTCTTTGTTTGCCCTCACAGCAGCTTGAAGTGATAGGGTTGAGTCATGCAGAAAAAAGAAAAGTATGGAAACAACTGAAGGCTTATCATGCAAAACAAGACATAAGAAGAAAAGCTTGCATGCCATATAACATCTTTGGCTGCTGCTCAAACATTGCCGGTATTGACGGCAAAGCGGGAGAGATAAACGTTTTTATAATAGCATAATTTCTTGCTGAGGGAATATTAGGTTTTATGGTGATAAGAGCTGCAGTGTAAATTGGCAACACAATTGCTGCGATGTCTCTCAAAGTCCTGAGCATCGGTAGCTGTGGCAACAAAAAAGGAAAATATCGAGGTGTTAAGAATGAAACGCAGTGGAGAGATATTTTCCACCACCAGAGAGCCTGAGGTGAAATTGTAACACTGTTTAGAGGAGGATTAAACCCCTCGGCTGTCTGTCTCTCAGTTGATGTGTAATAGCGGTCCTTAATGCTATTTGCTAGGCGGGGACAGACTGACCTGTTGGTAATCATGATAAACTACATACGAGGTGTGTCCTTGGGGGTCATTATCAGGCTGGGAGAGATCTGGCTGTCCGTACATGAAGTTAACTCAGTAATAGCTGCCATTACCCCAGCTGCTATCAGGGTTAACCTATAACAGCTCCCTGTCTCTGTCCGCATCCAGACCCAGAGCAGCCCTTCCTCAACAGCGGCAGCCTGCAGACCATTTTCATCAAGAGCCACTCCCCGGATGTAATAGTGCCATGCCTGGTCACAGTGCCTGATCTGAATGTCACCCTCCAAACGGTTTGCGCCCAAAACAAATATCTCACACTCTGTTCCTCCAGTTAAAGCTGTCAACTGGCGCTTAAATTAATGATTTTAACTTCAGCAATCATTTTTGTGCATTTAGATGTTGTATAATCCCTGGCCACTGGAGAAGGAGAGGTTGAGATGGGACAACAAGCAAGGCTGGTCCATTCCCAAAAACATCATAGACAAGGAGCCTCTCATGATGCTTTTTTGTGCTGCTACGCTGGGAGGCAAACCGTACCATTCTGACAACTACGTGTTCCACACTACAGGTAAAAAGAGTATGTTTCCTCCAAAGGTTTCAAAAGTATCCTCGGGTATTTAGCACAAGGTCCCGCAGAAATGCAACAACTGAACTCTTAGCTGAACTTTTAACTTCAACAGTTAAATGACACACCGCAGAGCTTTGGGACACGGAGAAGACTGGCTCATTACTGTAACTGAGAACACTAAGCTAGTTAAAAAACTTAGGCAGAGCCCTTGGGGTGGAAGAGATCCGGCCTGAGTTTCTCATAGTTCTGGATTAGAGCCTGACGGATTTCTAAGACTGACATTGATATTTGTTGACTTAAAAAGACTTAAAAATCTGATATATCAGCCAATATTTTTTTTCTTTCAAGTACACGAAACAAGAAGATGGGTCCTTGCTAAGATGATATAACAATGCAGGTTAAAAACAGTTGTGGATTACTTGTTCAGATCAAAAGGTTCTTGTGTTAATGGCACTCTAAACACCTGGATTGCCAACAGGGAAGTTGCAGAGTATGCTGTGGTGGACAAACTATGCAACGTCAACACTCGTAACATAGTTGAGGGGTGTTTCTCCTGTCTTTTTGTCCCTTTTTTAATTTTCATTGTTGTACAATAAATTAAAATTATTTGCTGATATAATGTATCGGCAAGTAGCTAATATAGACTGATAATATCGGCTGGCTGATATTGTGCAACTATCCTGTATGACACAGTTCTGCAACACTGAGTGCAAGTTAGTACCTTTGGATTAGCAAACTAGGGTGGTGGTCCAACTTCGGAGGGATCACACTGCTTATCCTCGCTGGGAATGTTTATCCCAGGCCCCTGCAGAGGGGAGCGCTAGGATTTAGGAAGGATAACACAGTTTTCTTCCTGGTTGTGGAGCAATGGCCCAGCTCTTTTCTTGCTTTTCCAGTATAAGTATGTGGGAGTTTGCCCAACCAGTCAATTTTTATGGACTTGGAGAAGGCATTCAACCACATCCCTTGGGATGTCCTGTAGGATGCTTCGAGAGCTTTTTAGTCCCTGTGCAATTGACATGGTTGGTTCACATTGCTGGCAGTACATCAGACTTATTACGGGTGGGTACTGGACTGTGGCACTGCTGCCCTTTGTTACCATATCTGTTTGTTACTGAATTTCTAGGTGCGGCCAAGGGCAAAAGGTGTGAGATTCAGTGGTCTCAGGATCATGGCTGTGCTTTTTCGACTTCTCTGAGGGATGATCTCAAACTTGCACTGGGGCAGTTTTTCAGCAGTAGGGATAACAATTAGCACCTCCAAGTCCGAGGCCATGGCTCTCAGCTGGAAAAGGGTGGATTGTACACTCTGTGCTGGGAATGATTTTCCGCCTCAGGAGAAGTGCTGTTATCTCAGGGTCTTGTTTACGAGTAGGGGAAGAGTGGAACAGGAGACTGACGAACAGATTGGAGAAGTGTCTGGACCGTTGCTGATGGTGTATCAGTATGTTGGTATGCTTAATAAAGAATAAGATGCAATCAGTAGAAGTGAGGAGTTTACACTATCTCTGCTGTGACTCAAACTGAAAGATTATTTCATTGCTGTCTTGAGAACATCTTGGTGTCCACTTCCCCTCCCCAGAAGAGCTGGAAAAGCTGGCTTGGGCCAAAGGAGGTCTGGGCATCTCTGATTAGACTGCTGCCCCTGCGACCCAAACCCGGATAAAGCAACAGAAAATTGGATGGATGGGTGAATGGAGTTACAAAAACACTCCCGACCCAGGACAAATATTTGAATTAGATTTGAGACTCTGCTCTTGTTGAAAGAGAAATTGGCTAGAAAATTAAAGGTGGTGCTAGACTGACTGCCCTGTCCCCATAATTTTCTATGGCAGTCGACGAGCCAATTAAGCCTTAATGCTAACAATTTCGAGGCTTTTATGTAATTATGTCATTTCCTCTAAAACAACTCCATTTTTATGTAAGGATGGAGTCATTATGTCACAAGCATTACAGGAATAAAAGAAGAGAGAAGCAGATGGAAAAGGAAGGCATAATCAAATTCTGAAAGGTGAGAGACTTTATGTTGAGGTTCCCTCTCATAGCGCGTGAACTCAGGGTGATCCAGATGCTCTACGCTGTGTTGTATGAGCTCATTCACCTCTGTCTTCAGAGGGCAAATGGAAACTCATATTCACCGCTCCCAGCCAAATGTAATAGCCACATCAGTCAGAGGAGAAACTCGGCGAGTCTTCACTCTTCACACTAATGGACTGTATAAACAATCGGTAATCACAGTCTGCCTTTTTTCTTTTTTACATGCAAAGTCATTTCCATGCAGAGAGAATTACCTAAACATCAGATACACTGTTCAGTGTGCAAAGCGTGATTGATGCTTCACTTTAGTTTTATTCACATATATAAACACACACATAAACATATATCTATAGCTATATATATATGTGTGTGTGTGTGTGTGTGTGTGTGTGTGTGTGTGTGTGTGTGTGTGTGTGTGTGTGTGTATATATAGAGTTTTAGAGTAGCCTGGGATGGCTTCTCAGGTCCAAAGGAAAGTCATTTCCTCAGGAAAAACTGCTGACAATGTCACTCTGACCTCTCTCACTGTCTCCCTCCCTGTGTCTGGTGCTACCTCGCCCTTTTATTTTCCCGGACAGGAAGTCAGGTTTATGATGTCAAGCTGTTTCCTGAGGAGCCAGTACAGCTGTTAATGGGGGAGGCCCTCACCCTGAACTGCACAGCGATGGTGGAGTTCAACACAGGGGTGGACATCCAGTGGTCTTACCCAAGCAAACAGGTATTAATATTAGCAGTGGATCACATGTTGTATTAGTAAGAAGCAAACCTGAATTTACACTCAGTTTATTTCTCCTCACCAGATGAACGATTTGGTGCAGATTACCACCCTGCGTGAATCTCTGTCTCAAGCCACAACAGCTTCTAGCGCCCTGACCATCCACAGTGTCAATGTCACAGACACCGGGCGATACAGCTGCAATGTTACCAGCATGGACGGGACGTATACCCAACAAACTCAGGTCGTAGTTCATGGTAAGTCTGTCTTTTTTTTTTTTTCGTACATCAGTCTGCTTAATGTTTGCATTAACCATCCAAATCTACAGTTATGCTAGCAAACACAGCAAAAAAATCCAGGTCTATATGCAGTTATGGTCAGTCTCCAGAATAATCCTGTAATGAAAAACTTGACCGATCATCTGCCTCCATCTCACTCTATCCTCAGCATCCTCCTCTGTCACACCAACCCTCAGCATGTCCACATGACAGAATAATAATGCAGTAAAATAATGCTGAAATATCTATGATGATGCTCAGGACTCAACATGAGAATAGCACAATCAGCTGCCATTAGATTGTGTTCAGTGCTACCTTCCTGACAGTTGTAGTTTATATTTGTAAGTTATTAATGAAGTCACATATTTAGAAGAGGTGGGAATCACCCCACGATACCATATTACCACAGTACTTCACTCACAGTATGATATTATTGTGATTTTTAACTTTTTGCAATATGCTGAGTATTCCAATAACATATATTGCTTTCTGTTATAATATTTGTTTTATCCAATAAGCTTAAGTTATCTTGCTTCATCTATTATTTTTGCTGCAAAATGAGACTGTCAAACATGCCAACACCAGTGCAAATAACTGCCATAAATGTTGCCGTATAGCTGGCAATTACATGCAATCTGCCTCTGATAATGCAGGGGTTAACTGTGGTAAATCATCTGTTGCTGTCTACACAGACAGAAACATTTACACATTTCAGAGAAATTCACATTTAACTATTACATTTTCACTCCGCAACCTCCCTGGTCTGTAGGAATCTAACCAGAACACAAGCAGCTGGCAGCCAGTTGAGTCGAGTCCCCTCGAGTTTGGCTCTAACGCTCTCTAACGCTATCTCAGGATTTTTGTGCATGAGATGAGCCGTCTTGCTCTTGCATTTACCAGAGTGGTTGAATTTATTAAATAAGATATCAACATTTTATTTAATAAAATATTAAATCGATATTTGGTATCGACTGGATCGATCTTTTAAAAAATCAAAACAAAACAGATTACATTCATCAATTTTTCCTGCAACACATGGTCTTTATCACTGTAAAGCTTTATTTTCAAACATTTTGGTTTGTGATATTATGTGTGACGTGAAACAGACCAAAGTAAAAGGAGCATAACTAAACACAGAAAACATGAAAGGCGACCTCTGACAGCTAAAGGTGCACAAAAGGTGTCGTATGCTTTCTCTTTGATGTTTTTGAAAAGCTTCACGTTCAGATTTTTTCCATAAGGAAAAGGGCTTTAAGGCCTTCTCGTGTCTGCTCGAGCAGTGTCTAAAATTCTGCGTCTCACTCCAAAACCACGAGATGTGCAACCCAGCGACTGGGTAACGCACCATCCTTACCTCCTGGACAAGATCTAGAAAAATACCTTAGAGTTTTAAATTGAGCAGGGGTGCATTTTAGTGTTTATGGATTAAAGTTGTTTTGTTTTTTTCAGAGGATGCAAAATAATAAATTTATTATTTTAAAAAAATAAACTCTTTTCTTTTACATGGGGACTTTACCAAAAACCAATTGTATATATTTACTGCTGCAGGCTTAAAAAGTGACTCGATTCCAATAGCCACTTAAATTCAGAACCAGAGGATTTATTCACTGAATCCAAGCTGACTACAGTGGAGACACGTATAACACCTTTAAGTGCCACGTTTTAAGCTGAGAGCAGATGAGTGTTTGGTCCTCTGACCTTAAGATTTTAAAGCCTTTTATGTAAACAACTGGATGCCTCTGATTCCAGAAAGGCCATTTATCCACCTCGACTACAGAATTGGACCAGTTGTGGAGATAGCTGCTGGCCAGAAGTCATACAAATTACAAGTAAATGTCTCTGCCTTACCGACACCCGAAACGCAATGGTAAGAGGAGTCTCATTAAATGTAATTGGAAATGTCCAAAAGCATAATTAGGCCTCACAAATCTGAGATTAGTAGCTCAATTAAAGAACAGAACATCTCAGTAGGAGCACATTTTGTGTGTCTATGTGTGTCTCCAGGTATAAAGATGGAAAGCTGATAAACCAGCGCCCAGAATTCAAGATGAAAAGGATGAGGCTGCACCCTAAACACGCTTTGGAGATTAAGGATGTTTGTCAGGAGGACTCCGGGCTGTACACGGTGGTCCTGAAAAACAGTGATGCTGGGCTGGAGAAGAAGCTCAACATAACGCTTGTTGTCAACGGTATGTGCATGTTGCTCTGTGCACCTCCAGTGAAAATCCCTCCAGATATTTTAGGAACAAGTATAAAGCAGCAGTGTAAAGTTATAGAGATTCAATGCTTTCCCAAGTAAGGAATGCAGAATTTTTGTAGATTTAATTTGAAAATCGTACAAAAAAGGAGCTTAATGGTAAAAAAAAAGTTGCATGAATCAATTACAAAGAGCATTCTATTTGGCATAAAGAAAGGGTTATGTAATAATGCAACAGTTTGATTCAACTGTTGATGTTTTAGTACATATTCACTGTTTGTATCTTCCCTATAATCCTATCTGTTCTGTAATAGCTTTGTCCTACTTACCTTCTTCCCACAGTTCCAATTTATCTCAACCAGAATCAATTTTTCTCTCACTTTGTGTTAACCATGATGGTATAGCATCTCGTCCAGAGTGTTTCTTGATGATCACGGAGCCTGCTGGGATGGGCCTGTGTGCCTACAAGTTATGACTGGCTGGAAGAATTGATTGATTAGCTCTCTTCTTCCCCCAGTCCTCCCTCAGATTCATGAAAAAGAGGTGGCAGATCCATCCAGCCCTTACCCCAGCGGCAGCAGCCAGACGCTGACATGTACCGCCTACGGTGTCCCCATTCCCAACATCAGCTGGCAGTGGAGGGCCTGGGGCCCCTGTGTCTTCAACAGCACCCAAAGCAGAGTGTAAGAAAAACTTCAGACCCAGACTCATTCATATAGAGCACTGGTAGTTTTGCAGCTGTGTGTGTGTGAAGATAAAGTTTGATCAGACAAGACAGGAAAGGCGGGAAGAGTGGGATGCAGTGCATGAAGCGTTACGTGAGACCAAATAACAAGAAGAGGTCAGTGTGAAATTATCCACTGGCTCTGAGTGAACAAGAGAGGGAAGAGATGATAAAAAGAGAGAGAAGATGTTGCTGGGTGAAAAGAGCTAATATATAGAGGAAGGTAGAGGGGAAGTAAAGAGAGAGGAAAGAGGAGACTAAAGGAAAGTGTCTCCTCGACGTCCAGCCAGCTTCCTCCCCCACACAGTAATTATGTGCCTGTCACTCTCCTGTGCTATGGTCCAGCTCTCACACAGTACCACTATTTTCTGCATAAGCAAAGACACACACACACACACACACACACACACATAGAGACACAACACACATGTCTGAAATGTACATAAATCTCCCAGGTGTGGTTGAAGCCAACCAGAGTGCTACACAATACAAATACATACTTAAAACACGTACGTAAAAACTGAAAAACACACTCACTCATTATCAGGCATCTCTTCTGAAATAAAACCCATTTTATAATGAGTTCTCAGGGCAGTCATATTCACTTGTTTCCTATTTCCTTAGCCCCAGTGTTTTTTGTGCTTCAACTGAATCTCTCTCTAATATCCACCTGCCTCTACCGTCTTCCTCCCAGGCTTAATTTCGGAAGATATTGCTGTTCTGACCTTTCCGTGTCAGCATGCAACGCGAGTGCAGCGGCAAGGTTTCCATCCTGGTCTAAGAGGCAGTCTGAAACTCACAGCAGTGGCAGCTTTGGTTTAATTTTGGCTGAAAGTGCCCAGTTCGTGTTTTGTTTTAGCCACTGTGGATCTAATATGCCATTTCATGGACAGTGACTTCTGCCTGTACTTTGTTTGCTTTTTTTCAGTTTTCTTTGAATATTTTGAAATTCCTTATCCATTGTGATGGTCCGAAATATAGCAAAGGACTTCCAGCTAAACCTGTCCTTTGTCACAAGTGTAGCAGCACGGTGTGTTCCTGATGAAGTGTTCCTTGATGAAAGGAAGTAATTTTACAATATCAGGCTTTTGCTTTTGTAATATTGGTGGTGCTGGCCTTTTTCTTCAGAGCCTGAGAAATTACTTTCCGGAGAGTAATGTCTTGCCTGATGTTATCACTGTATGTGTGTGTGTGTGTGTGTGTTTGTTGCATACACAAGTCTGCTCATAAAAGCACACTGTGGGGCTCTTTCATTCATGTGGCAACAGAAAACAAGTGAACATAAAAAGCAGGGTTTTTTAGTTAAAAGGAATGGTCCGCTATCGATGTCTGAGCTCAGTGACTTGTTAATAGGGCTGTTAGTCTCCTATGCGAAATATGAAGCCTCATCAACGTAGCTTAGCATATAGACTAGAACTAGGAAAAGGAAATAATCCCCTGGCTCACAAGTAGGTGGTTTTACACATCAGTTCTTAAACAGTATGGATTAGACAAAGGAGGCGTAATATCTTAATTACTGAGCCATAGATGTGCCAATAAGAAAAGGCTTACTGCAAATTACTGCAAATGCTGCGTGTGATCTCTTTACTGTTAGTAAAATGATTTGTGGAAATCGAAATGCGGTGTTTTATAAATTAGGATATTTCTGCCTATCTACAGTGCTGTGTAAAAGTTTTGAATCGCCCCTCATCTTTTTGTGTACTGCTAGGAAAAATAGGCGTACCAAGTTAATGAAACGTGAAACATATGGTGTATAAGGCAAAAACAGAGTTTGTACAATTCTAATAAAAAGTCAATATTTAGTATGACCACCTTTATTCTTCAACACAGCCTGAACTTTGTTAGGCAGCTTTCTTGACATTTCTTTAAGTAGTCTTCAGGAAAAGTTCTCCAGGCATCTTTAAAGAATATTCTAAGCCCTTCTTTGGATGTTGGCAGTCATGACGAACCCACACTGCATCAATAATGTTGAGGTCTGGGGAGGCCAATCCATTACTGATAGTGTTCCACAGGTATGCTTTTCATGCTGAAAAATGAAGCTGCTGTCAATCAGACACTCTTCAGATGGCTCCAAATGAAAATCTGATGGTAATGAAAACACCACTGGCTGAAATGTGTTAAGTACAAGGGCTGAGCTGAAAACAAGTGAAAAAGCAGGTATTTATAAATTATTATTTTTTGTAAGTACATATACCATCAGTAAATTATGTAGAGAGTAAAATGAAATGCCCATGGTCTTCTGCTAATGCAAGATAGTTGCAGATGGGTGAAAATACTAAATAAAAATAGCCTTTCATTTTTCATTAGTTTTGCTGTGATGTTCACTGTGCAGATAGTCATAATTGATAGCGTACTTTGTCCATTAGCTGCTAGGACGCTTAGGACATAATTGCACTGGCTCGGGGCTTCAAGCAGATGTGAAATGCTATCCAGTCTGTGGAAAAAGACTTCTCATAAAACCTCAGGATATTGTTCAACGTGCTCCTTAATTCTCACCCACTGCCCACTCTGTGCTGCACATGTCAATGAGGCGAGATGTCATGAATGTGTCTGTGCTTCTCTCCAGGGCTCGACGAGACCAGAAGAGTCGGAGTGACAGGATCGCAGACTGTCAGAACTGGCAGGACATTAACTCGGAGAATGCGATGAATGAAATCGAGCCAATTGAGTCGTCTCTCGAAGTTGTGGATGGACGAGAGAAGGTTCATTACACCTCATTGTGATTGTTACTGGTTTTCTGTGGACAGACATGTTTTGCTTATAAACGTGATCTCTGGAAAAAAGAATTACAGAATATAATTAGGGCCTAACCCGTAAGAAGGCCTTTGTGTAAGTGGACCTATCCATGACCTATGGTTTTTTTATGTAAGTGTCCCAAATTCTGAGCTCCATAACAAAATTTGTCAATCAAGAGCCATTTCCACAGTAGAAATATTTAGAACAGTCTTCCTCTGCAGACTTCCTGTAAGTTCTAGTTATAAACACATCCAGGCACACATGTACACGTACCCACGCCTGCACATTTATAAACCACAGCCGTGAGAGGAAATTATACATACACATGCTCACGCATGCACACGCCCTATTTTTTTTACTCACACCTGAGCGAGTTTGTGTGTTGTTGGTCTGTCAGCAGAAAACCTCATTTTTACACGACAGCAGATTGCACTTCCTTTCAAAATGTGCGTTTCCACGACATGAATTAAAGTCTCGTCCTCCTTTCCTCGCCTCGCAGAGAGTGAGCAGACTCCTGATTCGCAATGCCAGCGTGTCCGTCATGTACAAGTGTTCTGCTAAAAACAAAGTGGGCAAAGATGAGCGGCTTATCTACTTCTATGTAACCAGTGAGTATGTGTGGTTAGATATCTCTCAAACACAATGCAAAACAAGAGCACTCACAGAGCGCAACTCCCCCCAAAGGCCAAGGGCTATACTGAAACTTTGATATTTTTTGCTCATGTTAGCACTGGTAATGTGGTAATCTAGCGTGCTATATTGTTCTTTTTGTGTCACTGTGAAGTCATATAATGTTGTATTGAAAAAATACGGTTTTAAAGAGCTTAAACAAAGAATGATGAATATGTTGCTTCAGAGTTTGGGGAGGATTGAATGGAAACTAAAGCTTTTTTCCTAATTTGTGTGACCCTGACCTTTGACTTATGACCTTGAAGTATTACATACTAAAATGGTGTATTTTATTATCTTTAGCTACATGATTGGAGCATTTTTGGCTTCTATAAGCTGTAAAAACTCGAGATTTTAAGGGATATTCATCCAGTGTGTGATTTTGCGAAACTTTATGGCGTCATTGTGACGTCATAGGGTGTCATATTGAAAAGACAAAAAGTGTGTTGTACAGCTCTATCCATGCCCTTTCATATGATATATTACTCAACATGGTTTCTTAAATTTTTTTTTCAAGATAAACTTTGACCTTGGGTGCTAACAATGAAGGTCAAGGTCAAATGTTTAGCCAACCTAGGCACTCATGTCCCCCCGAGGCCTAGTATATTGTTCTGAAGTTTGAAGACGATCCATAAAGAAGCCAAACAAACAAATTCCCTTTCCTCAGCGGGGAGAAAAAAATAGGAGCTTGGTTGGTTATAAAGCCAAAGGTTGATCATTGATTGATCCAAGTTTTGCTGCACTCCATTACAATAAAGCTGAGCAGAGTTTGTGGTGAAAAGTTAGATTTGAAAAATTAATCATCTCCAAAAAAAGGTGGAAGGATTTTCAAATTGATTTCCCGGGCACAAGAGCCAATGGGTCGTTCTGTTCTTTCACAGGACTCAGTCAGCTCTGATCCTCTAATACGGATTCTGTCTGCAGGAATAATAAGCTACTCAATGTATGATAAGACTAAACAGAATGTGCACTGCAGTATATGATCTGTGCTCAAAAGTTTCAGTAATCCAGTAAAAAACAAAAAGCATGCCTGATTTCAATTTGGCACATCAAGGTTGCTGTGCCGCTTCCAGCACTCCAGCTAAGTTTGGATTGCGCTCTGGAAGTCACGCTCTGACCACTTGCAGGTGCCTGTTTGCAGTGTGTGCTGGATCTCATCCAGCGTGTCAAAATGACAACACTTCAACTCGAATTCCCCTTTGAGGAACAGAACCGAGCCGCAGGGGAGCTAAATCCGAGCAAATGGGGTGGACGGTGAGCCTCAGTTTTGTTTGTGGGGAAAAAAAACGTGGCACGATGGCACATGCCACGGTAGCACTCTCTGTCCAATTCTGGCCCAACGCTGGAGGATGAGTACAGGGTGCACTCCCCACAAAAAAGCCAGGGGAACAGGTTTCTGGTTGCACACATGATTTAATGTGCCTTCTTTGGGCTTGAGCGCTGCTCACATTAAAAGTGATGATCTTCAGTGTGAAAGTTGGTTTGATTTGACGCAGCAGTCTATGTGCACATTTAAGGTTTGGGGTGAAATCGCTGGCATCCATGCACCAGTGGCCAGAACGGGTCTTCAGGCCGCAATCAAAAAAAAAAAGTAGAGCGCCTTTGTGATAGCAGCCCAAATTCAAATTCCAATCTAAACACTCAAAGCAACTTGTGGGGTTGTATTGTTAGAACTATTAGAAGTCTGTGCCCAACACCCTGTTGCCTCTTTACACTTTCATGCCAAAGAAATAGTCCTTGTGAAAATAACTCACACTGAGGTTGGCCTGCCATTAAGCCCTGTGAGAGTAACAAGGCCTGATGTTGCTGCAGAATTTCTTAATTCTGTGAGCAAGCACAAACAAAACTTCTCTTTCATTTTTGCTGGGATCCTCAAAACAAGGCCATCCTACATGCATTGCATGTTCAGATACCGCTGGACTATGTTTTTTTTGTTGGTGTATATTTTATATAAATGTATCTGTTAAGGAGTATAGTATTTATTGATGTCTAATTCAAAGCTTTTCTGTGTAAGGGTAAAATACCAGCCTGCCTGTTCTTCTCTCACCTTTAAAGCCATCCCTGAGGGCTTCAATGTAGATGTCCAGCAGTCTGAGTTTCCCCTGGAGCAGGAGAAAGTGTCTCTCCTTTGCAGTGCTGATAATTACACCTATGAGCAGCTCCATTGGTACCGTCTTGACCCTCGTGCCCTGCAGGACAAGGAGGGTAAGCCCCAGGAGCTGGACTGCAAGAGCGTGCACCTTTATGCTGAGGCTCTCCGTGGTGAGCTCTCCTTCCAGGAGCCCTCCAACAGCTGGGTTTTGGACTTCACCATTAACTCCATACAGCTGCAGGATGAAGGGCATTATGTATGTGAGGCTCAGAGCAGACGCAGTGGGGAGAAACAGTGCCTGTTCAGATACATCTCTGTCAAAGGTGAGCAATAAGAGGGAATTAAAGCTCCAGACACAGAGATACAAACACACACACACACCGCTGAATGCAGAAACTCTAACTCCAGCGCACTTGGCTGCACCACTAATTATAGAGAAAAGCTCAACCCTTGGCAGTGGCAACACACATGGGTCGCAGCGGAACTGGCGTTGCGATGCTGGAGGCTTAAAAATACCCACACTCAAAAGATCCCACGCAGCCCGATACCCACATCCACACATAAAGGAGAAAATACTTGATGCCTGCACAGCATCAATATGTAGGGACATGAAAACAGAGCTGAGATGTAGCAGGGCTGAAAAGCACAAACAAATTCCTGCCTCACTCGTGCTGTTTACTGTGTAAGCTTGCATCAGTGCCTGGAGCACATATGTAAGCTTTAATGGGATCTTCTTACTTTTGCCCTTATTTTCAAACCCACACAAGTGCATCTTGTACATTTGCCCTCTTTGAGTTGATATAGTGTCATTATAGTGACATAGTTTTGATTTTACCTTCTCCCTTCCTAATCTGTCTCTGGCTTTTGCTCTCCCTTCTCTCTTCTATTGCAGCCCTGGAGGCACCACGCTATAAGCGCAGCCTCACCAACCAAACAGTGAATGTGACCGAGTCTCTGACGATGGAGTGCGACGTGGAGGGCAGACCTCTGCCCCGATTCTTCTGGTTCAAAGACAACCAGCCTCTCCACCAAATGTCAGGTGCATGAATAAATCACAACAGCTCATACACGTGTTTGTAGGACGGGGCATTCGCATCCACACACGCACACCGACAAGAAGTCAGAAAGCCTGCCCCTCTGAGGCTTTATTTGATGGGACTCGTATCATCCACTTTACATCCCAGTAGGCTCTGTTAATGTTTACACAGATACAGCGACTTTCAGTGTGATCAAATGTCAGTCCAGCTATTCAGGGAAACTTCTTGTATATTTAATGTTGTGCTCTATTTTCTGTCTTTTTTGCGTTTAAATGATTGGTAGGTGCAAAAATAGCTGAAATCTACAACTATAATACTGTTGTGCAGTTTTCCAAGTGGAAACATAAGTAGCTCTTTTTGTGAGTGACAGCCTCGGATTGTTTTTTCTCAGCATGTGCAATTGCTTTTGACATTACCCTCTCATGTTTTTGCAAGTACTTGTGCCTGGTCAACAACAGGCCTTTAGCTAATAACGTTACCGTCACACATTCTCTCCAGCAAGCCTGCACTCTTGGAACAATATTTTTCCTCATGTAAATTGTGCCTCGGTGTAGCATTTCTTCAACACTGTCCTCCCAGTCAGCACCCTCAGTGCAAACACGATGCTCTGCAGGTCGCTGTGTGTGCACAACAAAGTGGTTTTCAGTGGTTTTCAGTCATTTTTGGCACAACCGGCTGCAACTTTATCACGGCCCCCTTGTAAAGTCTGTGACTTTGTCATCTCTCAAGATTACACCGTTGTCTTCCTGGAAAAATTCACCTCCTGCAAGAGTTCAGATCTAGGGGATTAGTCAAACCAGATCAAGCATTACACCGTCATGGATAAAGGGTCTTTGGGATTAGATTGCAGTGTTTTTGCTAAATATTGGACCACTTCAGAATGTTTTTGTTTTAACTATCAATCCAGAAACCAAATAGAAAGGAAAGGTCTGGTTTTAGGACACCATTGCTTTCCTTAAAAGCCCACATCAATCCCACACACTCATACTGTGGAACAAGTGGGTCAAATAGAACTTGTGACAGGAGTGCTTGTCACACACACACACACACACACACACACACAAAACCCTGCTAGGCTGACACAGCTCATTAGCTTTTTAGTCTCTTCTTAACATCTGAAGGAGATGAGCCTGTATGGTGGGTCAATGCAAGTCTGAATGACAGCTGATGCCCTGGGATCACTCAGAGGGGGCTATTGGGGGCGCACGGTGGGATGATGGAATAATAAATGAATGCTACAAATGGAGGTCCAGAGGTGTGACAAGAATTCAAAAAGGCGCTGTTGAAAATGGTGCTGAATTCGCAATGCGAAAGGGTGAAGAAGTGGCACCAAAGTCACAGCACATTGTTTAACAGGCTTCGAATCATGGGTTTGAGTGCATGTCACTAACAAGTCTCCCCCCAACTCCACCCCATCCTGCCTCCTTCACAGGGATCCAGCTGCAGGATTCAAACCGCACGCTGAGTATCCAGCGGGTCAGAGAGGAGGACGCCGGTCTTTACACCTGCACCGCCTGCAACCAGCGTGGTTGTGTCAACTCCTCAGCCGCCGTCAGTGTCATCGGTGAGACAGCCGCATGCATACACAATCGCAGAGACACCTGAATCTAATTACCATACGCTCTCCTGGCTCTCTCGGTGTGCTTTTTCGAGTGCACTCATGCCTGAAATCGCAGTTGTCCTTAAGCTCACATCTTCACCTCTCACACTCTCACCGTGACTCTAGTTTTTGTGCTTTTGTTATGTGCAGCTCTCAAATCATAGTCATCAGCCACTGAAACACTGTGTTTTTTTCATTCAGCAGGTGAATGAGTTTGCTGGAAGTGGTTTTATGGCCAATGGCTAAAAGTCAGCCCAGCACATTTATTTAACTCTAACGATTTTATTTAAGGCGCTTGCTAGAAAGCTGTGAGGTAAATACTTTGTAATACAGTGCCCCCTATAGTTGGTAAAAGAGCAGGCCATGTGACAAGACTGAGTGGTTTTCAGCAGTGTGTGTGTGTGTGTGTTTTTAAATCCTTTGCATCTAACATTGACTTTGTTTCTTTCTTTCTGATAAGGGTCAAGTGACAGGGCCAACGTGGAGATTGTAATTCTCATCGGGACTGGAGTCATCGCCGTTTTCTTCTGGGCCTTGCTCATCCTCATCTTCTGCAATGTGAAGCGGGTCAGAGGGCGCCACTTATCACTGTGTCTGAGCTTGTGTCTGTGTGTGTTTCGAGAGGAGCCGACAGACTGTGGCAGAGACACTTTGACCTCTGACTCCTGTTTTGTCTGTCTTTGAGCACAATCTATTTGTTAGAGATAAGTCTGTCATTTACATCCAGAGACAGTTAGTGATATTTTCTGGGAGCGAATCCAGCGAATCATTTACTGCTATTAGCAACAGCAACAAACGTGGTCATAATGATTATAATCATATAATCATAATCATTTGCTTTTTATTTGCACACTTGGTAGGGTGAGTCTCTATTTTAATTAGAGATGGCTTACCTTTTTCCCCCTCTGTCTTGCTTGCAGCGTCTCAATGTTTTTGTCTCTCCACCTTTCGCCAGTCTGTAACTCTGCTCCTCTATGCCACATTTTTCTCAAATACCGTTCTAATGATGTTTACAAACTAGTAAATAATCAGTAACACTTGGAAATTTATACAAACTGAACTTTTCAGGAAAGAAATTCAAAACATGTCAAGTTATCTATGTGTGTTTTATCATCTCTTCTGATAAATCAGTATGGAGACATTTACGGTTATGGTAAAAAAAAAAAGAAAAGACAACCTCTTTCAATTTTAAGATTTTTGCATTTCAGGTTCACTGAAGTTTCCAGGCATTTGTTTATGCGCAGCTCTCTTAAGGTCCTCCTGCAGCACTTCATTTAGGTTGAGGTCTGGACTGTTTTAGCCATTCTGGATGATTGTTCTATGGCATGACCCAGTTTTCTGCCAAGCTTTAGCTGTCGGACAGATGACCTCATATTTCACTCTAGAATACTTTGGTATTCAGGGGAGCTCATGGTCGACTCAATAGCTGCAAGGTGCCCAAGTCCCGTGGCTGCAAAAAAATGACCAAAACAGCATCGTGCTTGGCAGCTGCTCTGGCATGTTTGTGCTGATGTGCTGTGTTTAGTGGTGCTGTGTGTTACGGTCAGACATCTCCACTTTAGTCTTGTCTGTCCAGAACACATTTTTCCAGATGTCTTTTGATTTGCTCAGAACTTTTCAAACCTAAACCTAACTTTTCAAACCAAAGCTGTGCTGCCATGTTCTTTTTTAGAGAGATGAGGTTTTCTGCTTAACTGTAACATTTAACCTCCTCACTTAGGGCTATAGAGTCTTTGGTGTAGCTCTTGGGTTTTTTGCAGTTTCTCAGAGCATTGCACGATCTAACCTTGTGGTGGATGTGCTAAGGTGCCCACTCCTGGGAAGATTGTCATTGTGATAACACACACCTGAATTCTCCAGACCACCAAACAACACTTCTGCTTTCACAGAGGTGCTCACTGATGAGCCAGTGTACTTGATTAACTTGCTGATAACCAGTTACTCAAGTACATTTGATTTCAGCGGTGGTTCAGGTGGTAGACTGGGTCCTCAATCGATAGGAAGGTGGGTGGATTGATTGATCATCTAGTCTGCCGAAGTATCCTTGGGCCAAGGTACTGAACCCAGAGGTACTCTCAATGTATACATTGGAGTGTTGAGTGTGTGTTTGATTGTTAGATAAAATTGTTTAGGCATGAAAAAGGTGCTTTATGTATGTGTGTGTGACTGTGTGAATGAGTGTTGTAGCAAGAAAGAAAGGCTTTATAGAAGTATTAGTCCATTTTACCATTAGCAGCGCCAGACAACCTCTTAATTCCTATGGAAGCAAAAAGGATGTACTTAGTTGTTCACGCTTTGCTTCTGCATTAGTGGCTCAGTTTTTGTTAAATAAATAATGTCATCTGTCAGGTGTAAATGTTCATCTCAGATTGTATTTGCCTAATGTTATGACCTGCTAAAGACCACATGATTTTTATGATGTCCTGATATGTAAAACCTTAAACCTGAAGGGGGTTGTACTTTGTACAGGATTTGCACTTTTAGTAGTAACAATTGAACAGAATACTATTAGGTCTTCATCTTAGCTAGTTAGATTGCATTTCAATCCTAACTGAAACAGTAGCATCACACTAACACTAATGCCAGGTCATGACAGGAGGCTATAAAACATCATATGTAAACACAACATGAACATACCACATGTAACTTCAGTAATAGGCAGTAAACACAGGTGTTGCTCTCACATTAATTGAGGCTCACTCCTGAATAGAAAAGAAGCTCAGTTAATGACATCAGCAACACCCGTGTTTACCTTCTGTTTCAAGTCAACATGGCTGCTGTTGCATGTTGGGCTTTTGAAGGCTAACAAAAACACAGGCGTCCTTTAACTAAATGCACATCCAGAGACAAACACCCACACAAAAGCATGTGCTTTTTAAAAGTGTGCTTTTAATGCTCTGTACACACAGCACCGCAAATGCACATGGCCTGTGCTTAAGCCACCAAACAAACATTCACTTCCTAAAAGTGCATTACTAATGTTACTTTGCATGCTAAGTAGCTACTAAGTTTATCAGCTGCAGCATTTAGTTAGTGGTGAAGTCATCGAGACTCCTGCTAACAGTGCATCATCCTTTGGTGGCTTCCAGTGGCTGCTGTCAGTCAAACACAGATGGGCCACTTTAGATAATTTTTCATCCAAAAATCTTTTCTTTGCTTTTACCAATAAAAAACCCACTGAAAGTGCATTAAAAGAGCACGTTGACATATTTCTGACTCCAATAAGAGCATGACTAAAGGTAATTTCACTCTTTTGCAGTATACCGTTCTGGCTGCACTTTTTTGCTATCTGACCTTTCCTTCTTTCTGTGCTCATGTTATTTACGTTTCACATTTGCGCTGTGTGTCCAGTGCTTCCTTTCCAAGATTCCTTGTTATTCAGCCCACCTCTCATCTCTCTCCTTGAACTTCAGGTTAACCCAGCAGACATAAAGACAGGTTATCTGTCAATCATTATGGACCCGGGGGAGGTGCCACTGGATGAGCAGTGTGAATACCTGCCGTACGACTCATCACAGTGGGAGATCTCCAGAGACAGACTCCGGCTAGGTGAGCACCAAGGAGAAGTGAGAGAAAAGGATGGATGGATGGATGGATGGATGGACGCTAAAGTAGCATAGAAGTCTGAGGTGTGTGTGAGGACATGAGCAGGAGTGGATGAGAGCAAATAGATGGATGAAACTGAATTACTTTTCCATTTCCACAATCCATAATGGCATGATTCTGGATTGCTGCCAACTGGATAGAGTGCTGCCAGCAATAGTGCTAATGTTAAATATGTGCTCATTCCCAGAACAGCTTTTTAAAAATGCCCAGAGGAAAAGCATCTGTTCCATGACAGCAACTTATGGGAGCATGTTGTCTAATGTCCTGTTGCTCCTCCTTGTCTCTATGGATGCCATGTGCAATTTCTTCCCATTGCAGATGCAGCTGTTTATGTATTCCAGTGAGGCTAAAATCAAGCATGCATCAATCAATAAGCATGAATATCTTGTTGATTTTCTGCTCTTTCTCTTGACACAGGAAAAGTTTTAGGGCATGGTGCCTTTGGAAAAGTAATTGAAGCATCAATCTACGGCATTAGCAAGAGCAAAGGTTTGGACACAGTAGCTGTCAAGATGCTGAAGGGTGAGATTTGGCTTTGCGTGTTTCTGTTCTTGGAAGGTTACCTAAAATGAAGCAAATGCTAAACAGTTTTGAAGCAGTCAGTGTAATCAAAGTTAGGACAAACTGCAGTGCAGTGCAGCCCACGCAGTTCATGTTTATACAAGATATGCAAGTGTCAAAATACACAATGTGATGTGTTTTATTTGTAACATTTCACTTTGTGTTGCAGACGGAGCCACAGCCAGTGAGCACAAAGCCTTGATGTCAGAGTTAAAGATACTGATTCACATTGGCAACCATCTGAATGTAGTGAACCTGCTGGGAGCCTGCACCAAACCAAATGGTGAGGCCAAAGAATTACATGTATCATGTGTGCAAAATCCTATTTTTAGAATGTAATAAGTGGTATTAGTGATATTAGTGGACACATTTAGAAACCACACCAACTCAACCTCAAAGTAGCCGACCACATAAAGTGACAGAGTTCCAAATGTGCTTTCGCATTAACATCAGCACAAAAGCTGTGTACCAGTAGCTTCATGGCATTGATTTCCAAGGCCGAGCAGCACCTGTAGGTGTAATGTGGAGGTGGTCCAGTACTCGTGTCCATATAGTGTATCAAATACATTTGCACACAGTCACCTAATAGGATAAATGAATGTGAGATTGCTTTGGTAATGTTGTCACTGTTTCAGCCTTTGATCATCTTCTGTTTTTTTTAAACATTTGTTGGCAGTGTTTTCCTCTGTCAGTATTTTTGGTACCTTCATGTTCCAGCTCTGCTCTTTGTCCTGTTCAGTGTGAAAGTCCTTACATCATTTTGTCCACCCCCTCTTTCCCTTATAGCCTGTAACCAGATGAGAGGTAAAACAGATGCCTTCATTTTTTTTCTTTCACCCATGCATGATTTTGACCTATAGAGAACATTTTTGAGTCATGGACATCTGAAAGTGTTTATCCTAAACAAAAAGCAGCCAGGCAGCTAATCTCAGGTGGGAAATGGTCCAGCTCAAGCTGCAGCTTCTCTATTTCAGATATGGTGCAAGAAAAAAAAAACAAAAAGAGCTTGTAGACTAGCAGTGAACATGTGCTGAAACATCTCTATTACCAGGCCCGCTGATGGTGATTGTGGAATACTGCAAGTATGGGAATCTCTCCAACTTCCTACGAGCCAAGAGAGAGTTCTTCCTCCCTTACCGGGTAACACAGCACTGCAGAACTGAAACAATTTATACAAGCAATTTCACATTTGTTCTCTGATGGCAGCTTAAAGCTCAGAAAGACTATCTGTAATCATGTTTTCATTTTAACCTTTTAGTCTGTCCCATTTTTATATCTCTGCTTTGTTCCCTTTATGTAGTTTCGGTTCACAAACTCAGTTATCTGCCATGTTCCGTAAGTCTTAAGTCCAATATTGATTTTTGAGATGATTCATTGAAACGCTTCCCCACTTAGGACCGCTCTCCAAAAACCCAGAGCCAGGTGAGGCAGATGATTGAAGCGGGTCAGATTGCCCAGAGGACTCGTCAACCACCCTCTCCATCCTCCTCCCCGCTCACCGCTCCTCAGAGTCCATCATCCAATACGTCCAGTCAGACTCCCACTGTAGAGAAAAGTGAGTCATTTTGTGTGATTGAACTCCTCACTGCACTGTCTTCTTTTCTCTCCACGACTGCCCTCATCCTCTCCTTCTCTCTCTCCAGTGGAGGACTTGTGGAAAACTCCTCTGACGATAGAAGATTTGATTTGCTACAGTTTCCAGGTGGCTCGTGGGATGGAGTTCCTGGCCTCCAGAAAGGTTAATTCTCAGCATTACAGAATGGACAATTAATGATTAAGCTGTGATGAATTGTCACCGGAAGTTAGCTTCAGAGGCAGCAGCTTGTAGTTTGGGTCATCTGGGAGGGGTCCACTGTGGCTCAGGTGGTAGAGCGGGGTCGCCCACTAATGCTTGGCATCTCTGATCCCTTGGCTCAGAGTGTCATGTTCTGCCATGCTTCCTGTGACAGCTCCACTGCCATAGAGTATGCATGTGAATGGGTAATTGAGCGGTAAAGTGTTTTGTGCACTAAGGTGGAAGGACACTATGTGAGTGCATTTCATGTACCATTTACCATCAACTTTTCAGTCCTTTAAGGCCAACGATGATCCCCAGTTTAAAACTAGTAGAAGAATATGGATGTTTTTGCATGGGTACCACAGTGCAATACACCGATTAAATTAGGAAGATTTTTAATTAGGCAAAAAAAATGAAAAAAGCCCGTAAGAGCCAGTTGGGAATTTGTAATTACTAAACGCTAATAATGGTAAATGGACTGGTTCTTATATGGACCTTTTCTTCTCAGCTTGAGCACTCAAAGCACTTTATACAACATAAGCGATTCACCCATTTGTACACACACTTTTATAACATTTACACACAGATTAACACCATGGATTTCAGTATCTTGCACACAAATGTTGACAGTAACAGCCAGGGAACCCACTACCATCAAACCACCAACCTTCCAATTAGTATTTGACCTGCTTTACATCCTGAGCCACAGCCACCCCAATCAACACATGATCAATGGACCTAAGGACCTGCCATGAAACATATAATTGTAAAAGTTCTGATAGATAACCATGGAGCAAACCCATAGGCAAAATATAAACATGCTTCTGTGTACCTTTCAGAAGTTTAACATCGGCATTTTGAATCGATTGCAGTTATGATATTAGTGTTTTTCTAAGTCCAACATACAACATCTCAGTCCGGATGTGATGAAAGCACAAATGACCACTTCAGAGTCAATAATAGAAAGAAATTTATTAATTAAAAAGAAAAAAGTTGGCTTTAACAGCTGATTTAATCTGTAAGTCAAACTTAAGAAAAGAAACATAAATAAGGCAGAGATTCTTTTCCTGAGGCTTAAAATATGATGCCAGGGACACAAAATGTGAACACGGTGTAACTGCCTGCTGAATCACTAAAATGTGCGCTTTATTATTCATTAAGGTTTTAACATCAGCTAAAGAACAGGTTAAGGAATTGACAGAGGTATTGCTTACCAGAATTGGCAAGGGTTTATGTTTTTTAAATATAGCCCCAATGGTAGCATAAACAAAGGAAACCGCACTGGACCCAGAATGGAACCTTGAGATACACCACACAAGAAGATTAGTTACCATTGCTGATGGAAAAGGACTTAAACCTGGGCAGTACTACCATAAATACCATTACATTGCATATGAGAACAGTAAAGTCACCAGCATCAACAGCAGGTTCACCACAGCATCAAAACATTAAAGGTCATTTAAAGGTACAGTCAGTTGTCTTTTGAGTTTATTTAATAGAAAAATAGTATTGTACACATAAATAAAATGAGAAATAATCCATTAAAAATATAGAAAATGAAACCGGCATCAGAATAAAGTGTAATCCTGTTCATCCTTACCTCACACCTCATCTCTGAACTGAACTCAGGCCTCTAACACACAAAAATGTGCATCAATATTCTCATTTATTTGAGATACTGTTGTCAGCAGAATCGAGATACAACCCTCCTACCTCCAGACAGCATACAACGAGCCGGCTAAACAACAACAGATGGCTATAAGCCAGTGGTTCCCAAACTTTTTTTTTTGCTAGGCCCCCCCCCCCCCTCCCCCCCCCCCCCCC